>WAAB01011819.1:0-106412 GCA_013389865.1 Piaya cayana | reverse complement strand
TCAGGCCACATCAGAAAAACTGTGTTCTGTACAAAAAAAAGTGTATCTATAGGCTGGACAGGGTACAGAGAAGGGCCACAAAAAAAGACCAAGAAGCCTACTGTACGAGGAAAAGCTGAGAGAACTGTGATTGTTCAGCCTTGAGAAAAGAAGGCTTAGAGGAGACATCATCACCATGTTTCAGTATTTAAAGGGTGGTTACAAAAAGATCGGGACTCCCCTTTTACATGGAGTCATGTGGAAAAGATGAAAATTAATGGGCACAAAAAAGTGGAAATTCTGACTGGACACAAGAAGATTTTGCCCAATGAAAACAGTCTCCCCAGGGAAGTGATGGATTCCCTAACATTGGACATCTTTAAGATTCATCTGAACAGGGTGCTGGACCGTCTTGTCTAGAGTGTGCTTTTGCCAAGAAAAGCTAGACCAGGTGACCCTTGAGGTCCCTTCCAACCTGCTGTTCTATGATTCTATGGTTCATATGTCAAATGTTCCACAGATGTGCCACTTCCTTCAGTGTCAGCCCTCATGTAATGTAAAAATAAAATATTTTCCAGGAAAGAATCGATGGATAGTATTAAAAAAATCTGGTTTCTGAACACAATTAGAATGTTCTTTCCTGTTGTCTGTGTTCAATGTGACTGCTACAGTAGGTTTTACTCTGTCTAAGTCCTTACAGCTGTATGACTTTCTGTCAAACATATTGGGAGACGCCTAAGTCCTTACTTGCAGCTCAGATTTGTATCATTTTTTGCTGTAGTTTACTTGATGACAGCTTTGGCATGCTCCCTTAATAGTGACAGCACCTTCAGGTGCTTTAGAAATTGATTCTGTGTTCAGCATGATGCCTTAAAGCAGGTTAAAATAACACAACAGAAAATATCTAGAACGATGCACAGAACGTCAAGATAATGTTCACTTGTTACAACTGGATGAATTGACTAAAATCATGAGTATTAGACAACTTTTGCTCTCAAGAGAGTTGTTAGGACTTATTTGCAATAAAACTGGGAAAGTAAAATGCCTCTGCAATGCCTTTTGTAAATTCTATTTTAGTGCTACCTGAAGTTGACAATGTAAGGTTCACCTCTGCTTGCCCAGGGGTTTTATATTTGTTTCAAAATCTACAGACCCAGTTTTAACTACAAAAGTTAAGAAAATAATCAAAGTATTGTTTCTTTTCACTAGGGATGGATATGGATAAATAAAATCTGGGAATTAAGGGGGAAAATTCTAAGCAATGAGGAAAATGGGGAAAAAAAATCATCTTGCTTTACGAACCTCCCCAGAACCCCCAAGCAATATTTGAGTGTTGCTTGTCCTTTCCAACTCACAACAGAGATGGTAAGGAGAGGAGTTTTGGGCAACATTTATGCTGTCTGACTTTAAACATAATTTGGATTCTTAGATTTCCTGCGTCATTAAATTCAAGGTGGGTGCCTCCACAGGAAGTTTTACACTCGAGATACAGTGCTTGTGTTGCTTAGGATTTCTATACTCCCTCTGGAGGCTCATGCTGTTCGCTGTTAAGTATTGGAGTAGCAGAGAATCCCATCTTGGAAAATTTACTTTGGTGCTAAAGTTAGTGACATGAAAATCTTCTTTCATCTTTCTTATTTCACTGCAGGCTTGCTTAGTCCTTTAAGTTAAGAACATATTAAGAGTATGCCAGCACTTCAGTCAGTCTACAAAGGTTTACCTCCGAGCTGATACTTAGCCAAGAGCTGTGCTGTGCAATTCAGACATGCCTCCAGGTCTGACATATCCCTGGCACGTCATCATCAAGAGAGGTTTTGGCAACACTTTTCTGTCAAGATTGTTCACTAAGTTTGGTCAACTGGCTTGAGGCAGTTTTCAGAAGCTTTCTGTACATCGAAAACAGATGCTGCATGAAATGTAGCCCAAAGGTCTCTGTAGCTTATACGTTAGTATGCTTTTTTCAGGGAAATGAAACTTGACGTTTCAGCTACCTGGTATGCTCAAAATTCCTATCTAGCAGCTCTGTTATAGGCCTGTGATATGGTGTGAGGCATCCCTTGCAGGTGATTAATTTTTTGTTTTGATTGCAGCCTTTGTATCTACCTAATCTTTTCGGGAATTCCAATGGTAGTTTCACTTCCAAAGTAAGATCCCAAACATCTTACCTCAAATTGGCAGCCCCATCAAGCATTGTTCATTCCAAGAGTGTCACAGGTAGGCATAAACATTTTTGCTTTTATTGGACTAACTAGATATTTGATATTTTTAAAAAATAATTGGTCTCAGTCACGATTACAATTGCAAAATATCATTGATGGCCATTGCTCTGTATTTTAGAATAAATTGAATTAACAAAATAAAAAAAGATTTAGCTAGTTGTGGTTAGTAATCTCATTGTATCTCCATGTAAAAACTCATATTCTGTGAAGCACAGAAAAAAGCTTTCATCAGTCATCTGAAAGGATCAGGCCTGTAAGTCATGGAAGTGTGGAAGATTCTTAATTATTCCTGATCAGGTTCAGATTTTATGGTTGTTTTCAGTACACTGTAAGCAACAATTTGAACACTTGAAAATGAAACAGAAGTGATTTATGTAGCATTGATAAGACAGCAGCAGCAACAAACATCATTCCAGATGGAAAAATCTGTGTCACTTACACAGCTTTATCCTATAGCGCACAACAAAACCTCACAAGTTACATATCACAAAACAAATGAGACAAGAAGGAAGGTGAACTTTGTGCTGCACATGCACACAGGCAGTAGTCTTAACCAAATTGTGACCTTATCATAATCTAAAGGCACAGCCTAAATTACTTGATCCCTTACACTTCCATATGCAAGTTTGGCGGGACATGAATTACTAAGAACGTCTGAATATGATTTCACAGATATGAAAACAGATCCATTTTACCCTACTGTATTGAGTGTTCTAACAAAAGATGTTATCACTCAATTGTTTCTTGATGTACAGTCACATGTAATTCTATAGGACATACATTATGAACATTACAAAACATCACAGAAGATCCTACTGTCATGGAAATGAGGATGACAGAGTTGCAGCATGGCACCATTTTATGCTGTGGTCATGGCCAATAAACTTTTTAAAAATACACAACTGATTTTTCTTCTGCCTCCTGCAATGATTTAAACATTCTGTGCTTATAAACTAATTTTTATCCCTTTCTTTCTTTTATTATAAAGTCTGCATTACACTTTTAAATACCCTGTGGTTCTCTTATAGCATCTTATTTTATTTAACTTTGAATTTCCCCATCCTTATTGATGTTCGTATTTTATTTATTCAGTTCAGCTCAATATTCTCAGTAAGGTGCTGGATCTTCAAAAGAAATCTTCAACCACAACAGAGTTCAATCAAATCACATTCCTGCAAACTGTCTGCCCAAGTTAAAATTAAAACATTATACTTATCATCTGTGGATGTGAAATGGAAACAGGATGATCATGAAATTTCTTTCAGAAGTTGAAAGCAGAAAGCTGATCATTTTTCCATTAATATTTCTCCTTTAAAATTATGATAACTTGAAACTCCCTGCTCACCAGATATCTAAATTAATTTCCTACACTTCTCTACATTCCACACGTATATGAGAACATCACTAATAGAAAGCTCAAGAGAGACAACATTAAGTGGGTGCTAAGAAACTACATTAACCCTTTGTCTGATAAAGCTGTGAGATAAAGTATTCCCCTCTTGTCTAGTAATTGTTGAAGATTTCTTCAGAAAGATTATGATCTCTTACTTTGGCGTTTATGGAGTTTCAGAGCTGGAAATGGAAGACCATGTTTAATGTTGGAAATGTTAAGAAGTGTTAGTATGTGCATACAGCATAGCAGCCAGAACCTTCTACAGACCCAGAAAACAAGTCTAATAATGGATGAATTGCATCCTTGTTTGTGAACTTGCTTGGAAACCAACACCTGTAATAAACACAATAGAGGCAATGATCTCAACCTGCAGCAAGGGAAATTCTGACCAAATTCCAGAAAAGCATTTTTTTACAGTGAAGTTGATCAAACAAAGTTGCCTAGAGTGACCATGAAACCTTTACCTTTGAATTTATTCAGAATCTGACTGGACAAGGCTCTGCGTAATCTGATCTTTGAAGTTGGCTTTGAGCAACGTATTCAGCTCTAGAGGTCCTTTCTAACCTAAATTATTCTGTTGTTCTAGGAGTTTCTGCATGTGAATTATCAGATAGTATGTATTTAACAGGTACTTCCAACATTTCCTGGTCTAAGACAATTTACTAGCTGGTCCAAGACCTTCAGGGACACCTCTATACCATTCTAGACCACAGCAGTTCAGACCCAGAGGTACTATTTTTGTTTCAGATTTATTCCATTATCTAGTATATACCATCATCCTATTCTCCAGCTAATAAAAATATGATGATTTTGACTTTTGCCAACATCATGGAGCTCTTAACTGATAATCAAAAGTATACAAGCCCACTCCCATAGTGATGCAGCTTTATTGACTTTAATGGAAATTAAGAGAACCTGGGGACAGAAGTCTGGTTTAAAGAGCTCATTAAGTTACTAATTTCTCTACCTGAAGATTATGATTGCAAAGGGAAAAGTAATCAGCTTAATGATTGATTACCTTCCACAGAGTACTTCAACAGTTTTATAGACCACTTTTAGTAGTCTGTAGGCTTTTTTTTTTTCTTACAGAGTGCAGCACACACATGGGAACCCTCAAAACTGGAGGGAATGAAGTTATAGAAATGAAGTCTATTTCTCTGATTCTTTTTTTTTTTAGCATGAGTACTAAGAGATTGCTGCAAATGAAATTTATTTTTCTCTGATGGACAATCTCCAGACAATAAAGGAAATAGCTTCTACTCTAAAATCAATGTTTGTGATTTTCTGCTTCTCCTTCAAATACAAAGAACACATTCTTTTAATTCACAAAACCAATTACTAGATATTCCTTCAATTTTGTTCATTCACTGGTACTGGCAAATAGCACTTTAGTTTGTTTCTTAGAGTAATTCAAATGAGAGAAGCTGTTTCATTTGAAGACTTTAAGTTGCAGGTTGTCATTCTCAGGGTAAAAGAAAAACTCAATAAAGTGTCATGAAATATATTTTCCATAGTAGTTCTGCTGATGGCAGCCATGTATAAGAATTGCATTAATCTCAGAAGCATTTTTCAAGGCAGATCCTTAGAGGGCATAAAATAGTTTAAATGTGTCTGTACTAATTTATAGTAGTTGAAAAATTGGTCTGTGATGAAGCTGAGTATTTACAGAACGCATAGCTGAAACTAGAATGCAAACTTTTACCATTTTTCCAGTGATCAATACCTTTAATAATACTATTACCACATTTCAATTTTTCTATAAAAAACACTTATTACTCCCTTAAAGACAGCAAAAGATAAATTTCTAGATGTCTGTATTCATCTGAACAGTTCATATGTTTGAAAAAAGGCCATGACTATGATTGAAATTAATAAGGGCATCAGAATCAGAAATAACTTCGGAGTATCAATGTCTTTTGTGGTACTCTGAAATACAAAATGAGAAAACAAGGCATCTCTCTCTGCCTTTCACTTTAGTTTCCTAATCCTTTACAAACCCTCTCTGATTTTATTTGTCAAATTATTTCACCTAATTATCCTAATTGCTTATTTCTGTGTATCTTACCACAAAAAAACCTGTTGTCATTTCTTTCCTGTGCATCAGTGAAATTTGATACTAATCCAAAGTATATTAGAGAAGAATAAAGACATGGATGTTTTCCCTTCCTGAGTCAACAGAAGCCTTCAAAAAAAGCTCTTTATAACTCTTATTTGCAACATACAGCAACTTTTACTGAACCTGTGAATTTCTTAGCAATCAGCAATAGTGTCGGAGGGAAATCATCATCTGGAAGTCTAGCTGGCAGAGTCTTTGGCTTAACAGAGATAAAACTAGAAAGTATTTGTCTTTGGTAGAGAGCAAAGCATTTCTTTTATACGAGAATAATAGGGCAAGGCAGCCAGGTGATGAGGCAATTTGCTGGACTATAAGGTGTTTAGTGTAGTAGCTGAGGAAGTCTTTGTTGATCAGTGACGATCAGCCATGATCAGCGTATTTTAATAAACCATTTATGAGGCTGGGCTGTTTTGATAACAAAGATTTTGGTAAAGATCTCAAAGGACATGATAACACCAATCAAAGTTTTGTGGAAAGTGGTGTAAACGAAGTGATTTGCTAAGGATTGTATGTGTGTTTATATGTGTATGTATACTGCATAAACACTCTAATCCCTATATTGATAGTCCCAAATAAATAGGAGGATGAAATAGCTTGGTTTGTAAAAGGATACATTGAAAGACAATTTCCTCAGAGCTTTCCTGAAAATAAGACCTTCAATTATGTGATTTCTAGGGCTGAAGTTCCCTGAGCAGCTGACATGATCAGATTGTTTGCTCTGCTAAACTATGAAGGTCTCATTCTTCATTTTCTCCTCCCCACAACTCCTCACTCCCATTCTTGCTGTAAGAGATAAAGAAGAGGTGGGAGTAGAATGTCTTAGTTTTGATTATGGCAAGGTGATAAATAAGTTGATTCTGTCTAGTAGAATTATGTTTTTAAGGGGCATGTTTGTTCTTGACTTTGACTTTCTATTTCTTCTTAAGATGCCTTGGGTTTTGCAAGTAATTTTGAAACAGATGGTCACAGACAGATCTAGGAGAAGTAGTTGGAGTTATAGTTGGCAGTACTTTATTCTGCTGACTGACAAGGACAAGGTTAAACACTTTTGCATATAGACTGTTGTAATCTGGGAGCACATGTTGGGCCAGGGATGAAATCCCAGCTTCATTAAATCAAGCAACAAAACTCCCATCAGTTTCAAACTCCTGCTGCTAGTTCTGTTTAGTCAAACAATAGAATGTGCAGGTCTAATTTAATATCATAGAATCATAGAATCATAGAATAACCAGGTTGGATGAGACCCACTGGATCATTGAGTCTAACCATTCCAATCAAACACTCAACCATGCCCCTTAGCACCTCGTCCACCCGTGCCTTTAACCACCTCCAGGGAAGGTGACTCAACCATCTCCCTGAGCAGCCTGTGCCAGGGAGAATCTCACATACCTTCATTTTGGAGTTTAGAAACAAATTCCTAGGCTTGGAAGGGTAAACTTCTATGACCAGAGGCGAGATTGGGCTACTATATCCTGGTATTGTGTCCTGGCACTCAAAGAATAGCAGCAATTGGAATGAGAGAGGCCAAGAGCAAGAAGACTCCAGGCTGTTCCTATGGGCCCTGTCAAATTCCCGTTTGGATCACTCCATATGATTGCAAAGCACAGTAACATAAATGTTGAGATCAACGAGCCAAGTTAGAATTTGTTGAAAAGTCTGCAGTCCTATCAGAATACCTGGCGCTGAACATATGCTTCACAATAGACTGATATCACAGTTATTAGAATGTCTACTGACTTTTTAAAGCTATTTCCTTTCATTCTCAACACTTACGTCTAGCTGGCAGTAAGCAAAGGAGAAAATATGTGCAGTGACTATTTTTCTAAGCTGTGTTCTAGCTGTAGCTTTTACCCTCCAATTAAAGAATTCATAGATGGAAGAATTGCTTTAAGCTTTATTGTAATGCAATATTCTACAACAATCTATTTTAATTCTTGATAATATAAAGCAAGAATCTTCTCAAATAAGACTAATAATGGTTTTCAAATTAAAAAATCCCCACAAAATAAAATTAATACAGGCTAAAACTTTCTTGAACTCTAGTGACAGTATTTTCTTCTATGCCTTATGACTTGACTCACTGTAAAACCACCTTGGATGTAGTTGTGTCAGGAGCTAGACTAAATGCTTTGACTTATGTCAAGAGAGAGGTTGTTTCATTTCCTGCTTGTCATGGTCAAATGATTTTTTCTAATGGTCTCTCCACCTCATGTTCTCTGAGATACTGTGTAGGATACTGCATAACAGAAATACAACTGAGGGCAAGACCTGGGCGTGCTTTAATATAACTTCTGATCTGGTCCCTGGAAGATGTGGCTTTAAGCCATTTTTTTTCTCCTAAAGCATGGTAAGTCTGGTGTGGACTGCCTAGCTTGGTAAAACAGGAAGTTTTATATTTTTATACATTTAATTTTTAAAAGGAATTTTTTAAAAAAGGTCTGTTATTACAGGTTAGTTAATTGCTCAAAATTCTAGATACTTTAAAATTTTAAGCATGGCATAGTTATTGCGAACTTGAGCTGCTGAAGTAAATTTCTGTTGGGTTTAAGGTCATTATTTCTGGTGTTGGTAAGTTTTATTTTCTTTTTCTGGAACCTGAAAGGCTACAATGGACAATAACAGACACACAAGTTCACCTCCATTTTCAAAAAGAAAACACTGACATTTTGTTATCATTATCTTCAGCAAAGCAGAAAGCTGACTTGAACTTCAGCAAGAGCAAACAATGATAGATGTAATCCATTAATCACAAACTAGAAAAGAAAGTAAAGACATTCTTTCTCACTCTTTTTCTTGTTCCAGGGTGACAAGAGTCTGTGCAAATGTTGCAATAAATACAAATCACCTCTTTCATGGTGCTGGTTCATCTGTGCAAGCCAAGGCCCAATCCTCTCTCACTGCAGAGAAGATGCAGTCTCAGGGAATTTGTTCTTTCTTATCCCTGCAGAATAATTACTTTGGGAGGCAACACAACCACACTGTAGACATGCTATCTGGGGGCCTACAATTCTTCTGCCACAGGCAGATTTATAAGAAAATACAGACTTGTTGGTAACGTCTTAAGGGCTGTAAATCCAGTGTAAATACTTCAGTCACTTACAATCACACAAGTGGACACAGAATTTAGATACTGTTGTGGATATTCTGTGCTACATCCCTGAGCAGTGCTGAACAAACTTACCTGGGAAATACCTTTGCACCCCTTCAGTCCAGAGGTGTTTTATCCTTCTCTGCAGTTAAAAAGTCAAGGTGCCTGTGAACCTACGGCAGACTCTGTGCCTTGGACCTTGCTTAACTCTGTTGTGTTACATGGTGTAACTTTATCCTTGTACCACCTTTTCAGCTGTGCCTTTTACTTATGCAGGGAGTCTTGTTCACCATACCAGAACATTTTCTCCTGTCATTTCTGAGACTTACACAGCTCCTTTCAGCCCTTCAGCATTTTCACCCAGTACTTAAGGATCAGGACAGAGCAGAGGACCCAACAATCTGCACATAGACCTTCTACATTTTGGGGAGGGGGCTATATTTTTGCTGTACTTGCTTTTGTCAAATAAGAGAAAAGGCTTATAATAATTGGTAGCAACAGTGACTGAAAGGACCTGTCTGGAAATAAGCTTATACATTTGCATCATTGTCTTTTTATTTATTTTTTTANTTCCTTTCAGCCCTTCAGCATTTTCACCCAGTACTTAAGGATCAGGACAGAGCAGAGGACCCAACAATCTGCACATAGACCTTCTAAATTTTGGGGAGGGGGCTATATTTTTGCTATACTTGCTTTTGTCAAATAAGAGAAAAGGCTTATAATAATTGGTAGCAACAGTGACTGAAAGGACCTGTCTGGAAATAAGCTTATACATTTGCATCATTGTCTTTTTATTTATTTTTTTATTAAAATCCATTATACTAAATACTAAATGCCGTTTCTAGCAAGTATGCTAAGTGACAAATAAATTACACTGTAGTGAGATACAGGGGAAATGGTTGAGTAATGGGTGAGGAAACTAGACAGAAATATTCTCGAACCATTCCTTAGCTTCTGGAAGACAAATTTGAATTTGTATGAAAGTTTATGTAATTTCCAACTGGTCACCACAGTAAAGGTAATAAATTTCAGAACTGGAACTGGGCAACAGAACACATAGATGTTGTGTTCATACTTCAGGGATGTGCGTTTGATGGTATATACCCTGTCTAGCAGGCCTAGGAGGTCAGAGCTTGAGGATGGAGATGAGATTGGAGAGATGAGTTCTCATCCTGATATGAGGAAAGGACAGCTTTAAATGAAGGATATCTTCTTACAGAACATGAGACTGTACTGACTTCAGAAATCAAGTACAAAATGTAGGACAGATGTTTAGTTGTTATGAATATAAGTTCAAGACTTGAGAAGAGTTATGCTCAAATGCCTTGACGGTTCTTTTGGTAGGACTTCTATATTCTTGCAAAACAAAATCAGCAACAGCTGGAAGAAACCAGAACTGGCTTGTTCACTGCCAGAGCAAAACCATACATCTAACAATTGCTTGTTTGTTTTTTTCTTATATTATCTCAAAGGAAAAGTAAATAAGTGAGGGGGAGCCCCCAGAGAACCAAGTAAGAAATAGAACTCTCTAGTACCTGCCAAATGTTCCCTTCCCAAAAATTACAGGAAACATCAGTGGAGGAGCTTTTTATAGAGAAAAAAAAGTCCTACCAAAAAGCTTTATCTTTTATGCCTACAAGTGTTTTTCATAGCCNTTGGTGTCATCTGCAAACTCGCTGGAAGTGAACTTAATCTCGCTGTCAGTATCATTGGTGAAGATATTAAATAGCACTTGTCCCAGTATAGACCACTGAGAAACACCACTCATCACGGATCTCCACCTGGACATCAAGCCATTGATCACTATTCTCTGAATACAGCCATCCAACTGATTTCTTATCCACTGAACAGACCATCCATCAAACCTATAGCCTNCACTCATCACGGATCTCCATCTGGACATCAAGCCATTGATCACTATTCTCTGAATACAGCCATCCAACTGATTTCTTATCCACCGAACAGATCATCCATCAAACCTATAGCCCTCCAATATAGAAAGAAGGATGTTTTGGAAGACTGTGTCAAAGGCTTTACAGAAGTCCAGATAGATAGATCACATCTGCTGGTTTTCCTGTGCCCACTGCTGTGGTTACACCTTCATAGAAGTCTNCAGTCACTTACAATCACACAAGTGGACACAGAATTTAGATACTGTTGTGGATATTCTGTGCTACATCCCTGAGCAGTGCTGAACAAACTTACCTGGGAAATACCTTTGCACCCCTTCAGTCCAGAGGTGTTTTATCCTTCTCTGCAGTTAAAAAGTCAAGGTGCCTGTGAACCTACGGCAGACTCTGTGCCTTGGACCTTGCTTAACTCTGTTGTGTTACATGGTGTAACTTTATCCTTGTACCACCTTTTCAGCTGTGCCTTTTACTTATGCAGGGAGTCTTGTTCACCATACCAGAACATTTTCTCCTGTCATTTCTGAGACTTACACAGCTCCTTTCAGCCCTTCAGCATTTTCACCCAGTACTTAAGGATCAGGACAGAGCAGAGGACCCAACAATCTGCACATAGACCTTCTACATTTTGGGGAGGGGGCTATATTTTTGCTGTACTTGCTTTTGTCAAATAAGAGAAAAGAATTATTATACTTTGTAGCAAGAGTGACTGAAAGGACCTGTCTGGAAACAAACTTATACATTAGCATCATTGTCTTTTTATTTATTTTTTTATTAAAATCCATTATACTAAATACTAAATGCAGTTTCTAGCAAGTATGCTAAGTGACAAATGACTTACACTGTAGTGAGATACAGGAGAAATGGTTGAGTAATGGGTGAGGAAACTAGACAGAAATATTCTAGAACCATTCCTTAGCTTCTGGAAGACAAATTTGAATTCATGTGAAGGTTTATGTAATTTCCAACTGGTAACCACAGTAAAGGTAATAAATTTCAGAACTGGAACTGGGCAACAGAACACATAGATGTTGTGTTCATACTTCAGGGATGTGCGTTTGATGGTATATACCCTGTCCAGCAGACCTAGGAGGTCAGAGATTGAGGATGGAGATGAGATTGGAGAGATGAGTTCTCATCCTGATATGAGGAAAGGACAGCTTTAAATGAAGGATATCTTCTTACAGAACATGAGACTGTACTGACTTCAGAAATCAAGTACAAAATGTAGGACAGATGTTTAGTTGTTATGAATATAAGTTCAAGACTTGAGAAGAGTTATGCTCAAATGCCTTGACTGTTCTTTTGGTAGGACTTCTATATTCTTGCAAAACACAATCAGCAACAGCTGGAAGAAACAAGAACTGGCTTGTTCACTGCCAGAGCAAAACCATACATCTAACAATTGCTTGTTTGTTTTTTTCTTATATTATCTCAAAGGAAAAGTAAATAAGTGAGGGGGAGCCCCCAGAGAACCAAGTAAGAAATAGAACTCTCTAGTACCTGCCAAATGTTCCCTTCCCAAAAATTACAGGAAACATCAGTGGAGGAGCTTTTTATAGAGAAAAAAAAGTCCTACCAAAAAGCTTTATCTTTTATGCCTACAAGTGTTTTTCATAGCCTTTTTAATATCATAGAATCATAGAATGGTTTGAGTTGGAAGGGGCCTTAAAGTTCATATAATTTCACACCCCTGTGATGGGCAGGGACACCTCTCACTAGATCAGGCTGTTCAAGGCCCCATACAGCTTGGCCTTGAACACTGTACTGAAACTGAGGATTGCCCTAACCCAGATGTAGGCCTTGCACTTGACCTTGTTGAACGTCATGATGTTCTCACAGCCCCACTTCTCCAGCCTGTCCAGGTCCCTCTGGATGACATCCCGTCGCTCCGGTGTGGCAACTGCACCGCTCAGCTTGGTGTCATCTGCAAACTCTCTGGAAGTGAACTTAATCTCACTGTCAGTATCATTAATGAATATATTAAATAGCACCGGTCCCAGTATGGACCCCTGAGGGACACCACTCATCACGGATCTCCATCTGGACATCAAGCCATTGATCACTATTCTCTGAATACAGCCATCCAACTGATTTCTTATCCACCGAACAGATCATCCATCAAACCTATAGCCCTCCAATATAGAAAGAAGGATGTTTTGGAAGACTGTGTCAAAGGCTTTACAGAAGTCCAGATAGATAGATCACATCTGCTGGTTTTCCTGTGCCCACTGCTGTGGTTACACCTTCGTAGAAGTCTTACAGGACTTGCCCTTGGTGAAGCCAAGGTAAGAGGTTAAAAGAAGAACAGACCTTCACTCTGTATGAGGTTTACTCCCTCTCTAAAACACTGTAAATAAGCTTAAGAATATCAACTCGCTCACCTTGCTGTCCTGGATTTGTAAAAGTCACATCAGGTGGTGGTTTTTGTTTTAGCTGTAAAAAAACAAGTAGAGAAATACATTAATTCTTTTAATCTTGTGAGAAATACCTAACAAAGTCAACTTTAAATATTATGAAAGAGATGCTAATATTTGGGTTTCAGTCCAAAGGCATGTCTTTAATTAATTTCTAATTCTTAAATTTGCTTCCTTCAATTTCCTCTTAACTTCCTTTCTTTCTCTGAGCTAGTTTGACTTTTGATATCAAAAGATTTGGTCTTCAGAGAGTCAGAGGGTCAGATTGTTTTATGCACTTATAGTTGTCCCTAAGGTTAGTTGCATCTTTCAGACTTCTGCTTTCAACTACAAAGCACAGATTCTCAGAGGCAGTGGTCTAATCACTTCACATAATACATTACAAATAACAGATTGAAATTTAGACATTTATGATTTATGTGCTAATCTCTTGACCATAAAGCAATGCAATTTCTGGGAGAAAGATCCTTGGAACACAAGCACAAGGGGAAAAAGTGCACACAGCTCTGTCAAGAGAAAACAAGTGATGAATACACTGAAGACACCTTTCAGTCACCAAAGAAATGGAAATTCTCCTAATATAATAAAAACACCGTTAGTTTGTTGATTGACACTAAAATTAGGAGACTACTGTGAAACATGCAGGCAGCTCTGGAAGGACAAAGCAATTTCTCAGAACTGTAAAGTAAGTATATCAATAAACACAAGACAATAATTTACGAATATGAGACTGAAAGAAGGAAAATGTTACAATACTGCTTAACATATCAGGAGAGCAAGAAGCTGGTAGTTGGTAATGAGATAGCAATAGAAGAAAGTGCATGAGTAATTTGAAAGGATGAAAAAAATGACACAAGTATCTGATTTCTCAAAATTTATCATAGGTGGTATTATTTTGCTTTTCTAGCAGTGAACTTATTTGAAGTGCTACAGAAATTTGTTAAAATCTGGAGCACAAAAAATGTCGAAAACATTGGAAATGTTACCAAAATTTGAGTAGAATAGGAAACTTTTGAGATCTGGGGCTTTTTATGTGATCAATATCTTACAGCATATGGCAGAACACCTGCCAGGTTTCTCAAGAAGCTGGGTGACTGAGAACGAACAGAATTGCTTTCCTAATTCTTTGTGTCGCTATCAACTAAGGAGAATTTCCTGATTTTCAATTCCTAGATCTATAATAGTTCACCTGTCAAATATAGCCAGAATTTGAGCTAGGACTCCTTAAGATTCCAGATTCCTGACTGGCAGATCAGGCAGGATGCTGAGGATTTGATTGCCATCAGGGCAAGTCTTTCCAGTAGCACATTAGGCAGCAGCTGGACAGCAGAGCAGCCAAAATCCCTCCTGGCAGAGAAAGCTCCTCAGAGCACCACTGGCACTGTCCATTTCTCATAGAATGTTTTGGTGTTGATGGAGTGACATATTCTAGTGAAAAAAACACAGTATCAGAAAATTTCCTGAAAATCCTAATTCCCAGTCAACATTAAGAGTTGCATAAACATAGCTTTAAATAGGTCTGAGAGACAATGTTCCCCATAAAATTATTTGGAAAGATAAAGGAGACAAATGAGAGTCATTCTTCATAAAAGAAAACAAAAGAAGTAACTATCTCCCAAATATTAAGTCTATTACTAGCTGCTGGAAAAAAAAACAGGCATAACAGTGATTAGAATGATCAACTGTGCATTGTGCTACTGATGGAGACAGATAACATTAGAAAAAGGACGAACTAATATAGTGACATGTGATGATCTCAAGGAACTGTAAGTGGACTCTCACAAACAATGCTGATCTCCTGTTAAAGAAGAGAAAATTTATTCTATACAATAGGGACAAGAATATCACATGGCCAGACTCTTCAACTACTCTATTACATTCTAGTTCTTCTGTTTGAGAGAGCTGATTTTGGTATCCAGAAAGCAAAGTACACCAGAAGAATTGTGGTTGAATTTTTATTATGATGAATTTACTGTGAAAGAAAATTATTTCTTTTCAGGGTAACTGCATGTTATGAGAGAGCTCTTTGTATTTGGAAACATCTGCAATAAAACTGAAAGAAAAAATCAACATCAGAATTCACTTTCAGATAAAAATTTTCTCAATCACTTTAAACTGAAGACATAGACACACTAATTTTTTTTAACATTACATGAATGAATATTTTTCCTTTTATACTTCACTTGAAAGGCATAAATTTAAAATAACCTAGAAGGTATTTTTAGGCAACAATTTGCTTCATATTTGCATTCACTCTATATTTTAGAATAGCTATCCTAGTAAAAAGGGATTGTTTCCATGTTTTTGTGGAGTTTCAAGCCTTTGCATGACTTTAACCCATTTTCATTACACAGAATCACAGAAGGATAGGGGTTGTAAACTCCTATTATTAACTCAGGCAAACTCATTGTTTCCCATATCAGCAGAGCTATTTATAAGAATGTAACTAAAAAAAACCCCAAACCTTACAAGGTCAAATGAAAAAAATCTAATATGGCTAAATCATGAACAGTTTTAATATCTTCTTAAAAGGAATTCAGAGCTTTGAGTCTTTCTCAATTGTCCGTCTAATTATTTTTCAACTATTTTTCAATTTTTTTTCTGTACTCGTTTAACGTTGTTTATTTGACTATGTATACTCTGTTATTTATTTTAATTAAAAGTTAAAAGAGTCAACAATGCAACCAATTTATTTGTTAGCAGAGCAGGAAAAGTAACTGAAAAATTATGTCATACGATCAGCAATTAATTATTGTGAGTTTAATATATTGTGGCAAAAGCATACTATTTTATCAATGCAGTTACATTTCTTGATCTGCAGGACATTTCACTGTTGATGGTTTCCTGTCCTTGGATTCTACTTTTTGCTTTGTCCATGTGCAGGCTGCAGCGCATGGTTCTTCCTTGGGCCCATGTGCTCTTACAATACATGACATTTCTTTGAGCAGGAGGTTGGACAAGAGAACTCCTGAGGTCCATCTCCACCTGAATTGTCCTGTGTCCAATGATCCAGGCACAAGTCCACAGGTTTATGTGAGACCCTCGAGGACTGGAGAAATGCAGGAACAGCTCCTGCACTGGGAACAGTAAAGTCTCNTGAGCAGGAGGTTGGACAAGAGAATTCCTGAGGTCTATCTCCACCTGAACTGTCCTGTGTCCAATGATCCGGGCACAAGTCCACAGGTTTATTTAAGCCCCTCAAGGACTGGAGCNCTGAACATGACCCAGCAGTGTGCCCAGGTGGTCGAGAAGACCAATGGTATTCCGGCTTGTATCAGAAATGGTGTGACCAGCAGGGCCAGAGAGGTTATTCTCCCTCTGTAATCGGCACTGGTGAGAAGAATACTCCTTGAATCCTGTGTCCAGTTCTGGGCCCCTCACCACAACAAGGATGTTGAGGCTCTGGAGTGAGTCCAGAGAAGAGCAACGAAGCTGGTGAAGGGGCTGGAGAAGAGACCTTATGAGGAACAGCTGAGAGAGCTGGGGTTGTTTAGGCTGGAGAAGAGGAGGCTGAGGGACACAGTTTTTCAGAAAGTTACTATATACCAGAGTGGCATTCTGATTTAAATTTTTTTCAAAGCTCAAGGTCAAATATATATATCTTAGAACAAAATGAGTTTTATTTATTTGGGGGATTTGAAAGTCTGGGGTTTCAGCCACTGCTTGCTCACAGTAAGTTGGTTCCATTGGCAGAAATAATTCTTGATTTACCCATGGGTAAGGCAGAGAAGCATCAGATCCACAGACTGAAGTCGTAGGTCCTGGTCCTCTTTGATCTTAAGTCAGTCATTGACTTGAGCAAGAATTTGATCCAATTATGCAGAGAAAAATAGTTGTTGGATTGCAAGGAAAATTAATTTTGAAAAAGTGTTTTAGTTGATCCTGGAACAGTGTTTTAGTACAAAAAAAAAAAGACTGTTGCCTCTTTCCCAGTGGATCTGTCATTTCTTTGATATTGAATAGTACTTCCCAGCTGCAGAAAATGTAGGACTGACAAAATTTAAGTCCCATTGAATTATCGAGTCTCAGTAGAAAACATTGAGACTCAGAAAACCTCAAAGCTGATCTAATGTAAAAAATATAGTTAATAAAAACATTGAATTCATTCTCTCCATCTTTAAATAAAAGGAATACCGGTTACTCATTAATGTTTTAAATTAGAACACTCTCCTCACTAGAAGAAAAACCTGGGATAGGTAAATTATTAATCTTGTAAGATAATCTTGTCTGATAAAGAATTTAAACAGTGTCTCTTCACCCTAATTCTTATCTTCTTACCAGTATAGTTTAGGCTTGGACATTAAAAAACATTCCAATCTAATTCAAACAGTTCATGGCAATACCCCGTATCTGACAATATGAATGGAAATTAATTCAATGAAGAATATCAAAATTAAATCTGATTGGTTTTTGTTTCCTGTTTTGTATGGTGAGAGTTGTGTTCTTTTTGTTTTATTATATGTGAACATATAGCAATGAAAATATATATTCAATAGACTTTGGGAATATGAATTTAGGTTCATCTACAGTTGTTTCAGTAGATAAACTGGCAATGCAAATGCATCATGTGTTTCAGAGACACCAGCAAATTTTCAGTTCTAAAGAAATGAAGAGGAAAGATAATTGTGCTGATATTGATTTCCTTGAAGTTTTTCTATTCGTTTGCTTATAATGCAGATACCAGAACTCAACAAAACCCTCCGAAGATACTAAATAAAAGAATAAAATGAGGTCTTTCTCAAGGACTTTATACTAATCAGAAAGGTCAATAGGGGCAAATTAAAATTTCTGCTCAATGTAAACTTCAATCAAAACATGTATATTCAGTTCAAAAAATTTAATGAAACTGTCAACAAACCAAATTGAAATGATCTCTCTATTTTTTTGGCCTAGATCCTAGAGGTATAAAGACACAGCATTTCTCCTTACCTTTCAGCAATCCACAGACAATAATTATCAGCCTTTGGTGATAATTTTCTCAATGTGTATTATTCATACAACATGAGCAACACTGGTTTTTTGGCATTTCATCTTTAGAATTTACATTTTTACTCCTTTCTTTTATTAAGCAATATTTAGGTGAATATAATTGCAGAAGCAATACATGAAAAAGACCCATTGTGCCTGTTATGGGTCTTCATTCTTTCATTGTTAGCCCCAAAGTACATTTATATTGGGCTCATTCCTTAATGTACAATGCATTAGTTTGGATTTGTTCTGTGATATTCTAAAATGATTGAGCACTAGAATTCACACCTTTTTCTCTAAGATCCTATATGAGAGGGAGCTGAGGTGTGTTCAAGAAATATTTCACAAAATTATATTTCTTACTTAAGTGTTAAAGTGTTGAGCAGGCATCTATCACTTAACAGAAAAAAGATTAGCATAAAATTTTAGATTTTGGCAAACAAGTGTTTGACACCTTGCATTTACCTTTCAAATCTAAATTGGATCACGCAACCATCATTTCTCCTCCTTGATAATGGAAAGGCAGGGAGCGGTTTTCATGAGATTACAGTTACATTCTTACATTAGAACTAAAGTCTTGTCCTGCTTTTAGTTCTGTGAACACGAAGCATGGAATTATTGAACTGAACTTGCTTATTTGTGATTAGTTTTGATCACTGGGAAAGCCAAATCCAGATTAATATTCTTAACTGCAGACTTGTGGATCTCCAGAAACTTTAAAAACATCCCACTAAATGTTTTTAATGAAGGCTAACAGGAGCAAGGCTTTTTCAGGGCTAGTACCAGAATTAACATAAATCACTGTAATTAAATATTTAATTACTAGTGGAGGGTGAGTGGGTTAATATTTTCAAATTATCATCCTTATTTTTGTCAAAAGTGGAAGAAAATATTTTTATTAATAAAAAAATGTATCCTGAGATTAAAGACTTAGGCAAAAGATGATAAAGTTAGTCTCTATAGGAGAGCTTAAATCTAATGCAGATTCCATGTATTTTCGTTGTTTATATTTGTCTGCTTTCATTTTCTTCATTGAATCAGTCGTAGAATCATTGAATGGGTTGGAAGGGACCTTAGAGACCATTTGACCTTTACATGATCTTTAAGGTCCATTCCAACCCAAACGATTGTATGATTCAAATTCTCCTTCCAGTATATCAGGGTGTTTAATGTCTCATTTAATCTTGCCTTTAACATCTCTAGGAATGGGGCATCCATGACTTCTCTGGGCAACCAGGGCCTGTGTCTCACCACTCTCACAGTAAAATATACTTCTTAATACCTAATCTAAATTTAGCCTCTTTCAGAAAAGAAAAAAAAATCTCGTGTCTCACTCCCTTATAAAGATTCCCCAGTCTTTCCTGTTTCTTTTTTCCTCTTTTATATTCCTTTAAAGTAAGGTCTTTGTCTTCGAGGTTCTGAGCTAAAAGCTGTTCTGCACTCATTTTTACTATGTTTTTCTATGAAGAACTAACAGATGTCTTAATAAAGCATGGACAGCTGGTTTACAGAAAAAAGGCACAATCAATTTAAGTTACAGTTTAAAAGTACATAAAACAGCTGTACTCTACTAATGAATTTCAATAGTTTTGCATCTTGAGTATCATAGCATTTGAAATATCCATAATTAAATGTGCATTTTGCTAATGAAGTGTTCCCTTTAAATCATTAAAAGAAATTACTTGTACTTTTTTGTAAAAACTTCCCAAACATGTTTAGATAACTGTCTTGTTTTGGCTTGGGTTAGTTGTTTTTCTATATTTTTTATAAAGTTGTTATTTCAACTTTCAGAATATAATTATTCTGTATTGATTTGCCTGACATACAAAATGACTTCTTTTCAATTCTGTCACCATGTATCACTTACTAGTTCTTTTCCATGTTAGTGTTGCCTTTGATTTCCAGAGGAGCAGTAACTCTGTGAATCTCAATAAGGCAACATAACCATTGAAATAAATAGAGAACACAATGGAAGAAATGATGCTAAAAAACTTCATTATGTGTTTGCACTAATAAAAATGAAATAATATGAAATGAATAACAAAATCTTTAGGCTAATCAAACAGAAGGATATTGATTTGGTACTATATTAAAAAAATACTTATACTTGACTTTGAAAGCTCTTCTGTAGTGAGCTCAGGTTGAAAAATTTTATATTACTGATAGAATGAATGAGTAGGACATCATTAGAGAAAAACATATCTAGACTGTATCTCAGTGATGTGTCACATGTATGGTTGCAGCAAAGGCAGAGGTAGAGTAGTTGGTACTAGACAGAAATAACTGTTGTGAGCTGGTAGCCACAGTCTTTTGGCAGAGACATTCCAGGTTGTCCCAGTAACTTGAATTTTGCTTGAAGATTGAAAGAACAGATATCCCTAACATGGTTGTCAGTGCTAGATTGATTAAAGCATGTTCAGATAGCCTAAGTACTTGATACTAAGCAGAAGTATATACAGAAGTGATCACCTTTTAACTGCAATGTCCCAGTTGAGTGAAAACCTGGGAAGCCCCTGTGTTTAGACCAACTATACTTTCTGACTGTAGCTTTCTCCTTATCAACCATTAAGGATAAGTTGAGTACCTGCTGAGCTAGATGTCCATTACGCTTCCAGAGCAATCTGGAAAGCACAGCAAGAAATGTTTCCAGTCCTTATCTATCCCTTTACTGCTTTTACCCCTAGTGCTCTAGACTGTCTCTCCATACTGTCCATATCTTTTTCTGATATACATGTCAATGTATGCATACATCAGTCTCCTCCTGCAGTGTTTTAGGACCCACACCTACCCTTCCTTTCTTCACAGAGACATTCTGGCAACCTAGTCTCTCACATAGGGAAACTCAGCGTTTGGGTCTCCATTTAGCTCAGTTGTGTCAGTCTGACAGTCTATGATGATTTTGTTAGATGTACTAATCAGAGCTTTAAAATCCACTGGAAAAAAAAAACCCTTCTAATTTTTATACTGTTTATCTCCAGATTTATTTATGATATACTTTCAACAATAATTTTGAAATTAAGTAAATTGTTTAATTTTATTTTGTAATTAAGAAGAATGGATGATTATAACCTAGTTTGTTATATGAAAAATGAGTTTTCATTATTAGACCACTGCCTGGAAATAAAGAGGATAAGTATGACCATTATAGTTTCACATCAGCTGGAAAACTAATGACTCCCAAATCATTAAAATTACTGGAAAATTGCACTCTGTCATCTTCAATTTTATCACATCTTCAATATTCTCAGCATTATTCTCTATTTACTGGTCTGTGTCCAGCTAGATAGACTGGAAGGTTTACATGATGGTTTTACCTTTGTTAGTCTTCCAGATAAGGTCAGGGCTGTGCTTCAGAAATAAATCTCCAGTCATTCCTGTGTATCATACTGTGTTTGCATCAGTATCAGAGCACGTAAGTTCAATTTCTTTCAAATGAGACAAAGTCATAAGGGTCACTGTGAGAGCACACTTAATGAACTCTAGCCAACAGGCATTCATTCTCTGGGGCCAAAGTATTTTCAGAGAACTGCCCTAAAACACGTACAGTATGGAAATCTGGTCTTCAACACCAATGTTTTTGCTTTATGGCCCCATTTCTGCTGTATTGCATTGCAATTTAATGTGGGTGTAGAAGAACTCAACTCACATCCAAGCTATGGCCTGGGGCATGGGTGGTGAGCATCCTGAGGAGTGTGTGAGAAAGGAAGTTTGGACCTATTCTTAGTGAATTCAAGGGGATGGGCTAAGTATTCATATGACTACGTTCATTCAGTCAAAATCTGACCCTACTTATCTCATCATTTAGGCAATTTATTTTTCTTAAGCTCTTCTGAGCTTTTCTTGACAGGAAAGGAGAGGTATGATTTCTTTATCTTTCCCAGGCTGCATTATAAACAGCTTTATCCACCGTAAATTCCTAAGTCTCTGAGAATAGCCTTGCTGACACAGAACACCACATGATAAACACCACCTGGAAGACAAGAAATCGCCACTGTGAACTGTCTAGAGATTCAGGGACTGCATTTATATTTTACAATAAGTAAAATTAGGCAGCACAAACAGTATTGGTAGAATATGGAAGCAAACCCACAAACTTAGGACAGCCTCACCGTAGCATCCGTCTCTGCATGTGAATGATACATTCAGTTCTGCGCAGTAACATAGCTTTAGCTAGCCGAATAGAATAAAAAAGATCCTGCCTAAACAAGGCAGTGGGGGACATGAAAGCCTAAAGAATTCAATTTCTAGATGAAAGACTGAAGTTCCTTAGGCAAAGGAGTGAAGTGATCCAGGGAGAGTAAAGAATGCCAGATTGATACCTAGGTTTAGTTGCACTGGTCTGGATGCTAAAAAAATGGACTCAACAGAGATACGGCTATATTTCTCGCACATTCAGGTTAACTCCTTCTTGTTCTAAAAGCAATAAATTATCATCCTTTTTCCTCTGTGTTCTAAATGAGCATCTTATCAACTATGTCCCTCTTTATATTCTCTCCGATAGCAGCCAACTTTTCTTCCAGGCAGTTTGGACTCAGTGATTTCAGTCTGCATTTAGTTTGGAAAGGTGTTTACTTTGGTCAGGTCTGAAGAAGAGTGTGTGTTTCAGCAAACTTGTCTGCTTTCCCCCCAGGAACATCAGGTAGTCTAATAACAGGTATTATCCCTCTCCACAAATCTTGCCTTATTTCAAAAGGAATGGCAGGAGTATCCTGTTGACTTAGGTGGTAATAATAAAAAATTGTGCATGCTGGGTATTGATGATTAGCTTTGACACACGGTTAAAGTTCATGAAGTTTATTACTCTCTTGTAATTCCTTCATACCTTCATAATGAGTAGATGATATCTTAATATGAAAACAGAGGCAACTTGACCTATTAAGAACACTTTAACTCTCACTATAGTCTAGTGTTAAGTACTTGAGACGAGAGAGGAAGGCAGGGGGATTGGCATCAGACTTCTAGAAATCAGTATCAGGATTTGTTACTATCCATTAATGCTATCCTTTGTTACTAACTTTCCATCTATTGACATATCCCCGTGACTATCAAGAAACTAAAGTGACCTAGATTTGACAGTCTCCCCTTTAGTGTCCAAGAGAATGGAATTTCCCAAATCTTCAGGTTTTTCCAATAGTGATATGTCTCGCATAAAAAATGAATTCCTTCAGATGTAAATTCTGGTGAGAGAAGAAACAAAGTTTTCAATAGGTCATTCATGGCAGCTTATCATCCCATAGAAAAATCAGAAGACAGGTAAGAAAGGTGCGTAAAATATTGTCCTATTTCCTCCTATTCTTTAAAGATTCCTAACGATTAAGACTTTGAAACTAAAGTTTGTGTCAGATACACTTGGTCATTCAATGTGTCACTTGACAAGGTATGAAATGTGCCAGCTGTGTGTTAACTGGTCAATAATTGTTTAGTATCCATCAAATCCCTGCTGTTCTCTGGAGGAGTTTCCAAGCTGAGGATCTCATGTAAATAAAAAAATCATAGGGTAGTTGGGCACTGGAACAGGTTGCCCAGGGAGGCGGTTGAGTCACCTTCCCTGGAGAAGTTTAAGGGATGGATGGACAAGGTGCTAAGGGGCATGGGTTAGTGATTGATAGGAATGGTTGGACTCAACGATCCGGTGGGTCTCTTCCAACCTGGTGATTCTGTGATTCTGTGACTAGATTTAACAGTCTGTTTCTTTATTGGCTAGCTATTTAGTGCTCCTTATATGCTGTCAATTTAGAGTATCAGGAAGCTAAGCTTTGAAGGTATCCAGCTCTTCCCAGGAACTAAAGTGCAGCAGTGAATTGTACTTCAGTGATTCAGTCTCTTCCTCCTACTCTGCAGGTAGGTTTTGACCTTACTGCCCAGCAGAGAGTCCCAGTCTCCACTCTGGGCAATGAAGCCTTTTATCTATGTACCGTGGCTAAGACTGTTCTGCTAAAGTCCAAAGTAATCCACTAGATACAGTTTAGGATGCTTATGTTTTAAGTATACTCTGGAGATATGAATTAAAAAGTTGAGATGAGCAGTGTTTAATGATTATCTCGATGTACATCATGTTAAATAGTGCCTTAGTATGCTTGAGTGAGTTAATTTTAAAGCTGGTTTTTAGTCAATAGGAGAAACCACAGATTTATCATAAACAGAATGAAAACAATTCATTTTCATTGATTATTGAAATAACAAACACATACATGCTTGCTGATTTTATTGAAAAACATCTGTGTGCTTCAGGTCTGACAACAGTGAAAAAAACCAAGAAAAATAAGTGACTGCTGAGAAATGGATGAAAGTCACTACTTTTTTCAACTAGCAGATTTCCTTACCCTTTCCAACATCACTGAATTGAGAAAAACACATTATGAAAGTTCTTTAATCCTCAAGAGATTCAACCTCTGAATCCAGCTTAATAAAAGCCTATTAACACAGAATGTCATACTGTGTTATGCAATTAATGTAAGAGAAAATATTAATATAGAAGCACCTCGTAGAGATTCTTGCAGAAAATAAGCAAAATTTCTGCATCTAATCAGCTACTCAAATAGAATTTTAAAATGCAGATTCAATCTAGTTTGAAAATTAACACTCCTAGAGGAAAGAACAGTGAATAGGCTGCAAGTATGTCAATAATAAGAAGCAAAGCAATATAGGTAGGAGAGATCTTAAATTACATTTTCTCTATGATATTCCAGGGAATTTGTCTATTGTAAATTACAAAACATCGATGTGCCAGCTCAAATTCACAAGTCTTCTACGAGAAGGAGAAAACCCAGTTTAATGTTTCAGTTCCTGCAAATAAATAAAGAATAATTATGGGGTCAGCATGCCTTTTAAAAAGAAGAACGTCAGTAGTACACATATACTCCATAAGAAACAGAAAGTCTCATAGCAAATACAGTGTCTGAGCTTGATAGAAAAATCCAGTTTCATAAGTTCATACAGAAAGATTGGTGGTAGTTTAGTTTCGAATAAACTGGGTCTTTGAAGCTCAGTGTGTTCATCAACCAGGATGACAAGGTTATACAATGTAAAAATATTAAACTTGTTAACTTGTTTACATGAAAGGATAGTGTCTTGAAGACCTAAGCAAAGTATTTTTGCTTCCATTTCTGCCCTAAATATAAAAAAAGACATTATCTTCTGGAGGTAATTCCCTGTTTGTGAATTAGAACAGAAAGGTGCAGCTCATATTCCAGACTTAAAATGCAGGGTAACAATACTGAGTGTCCACCTTCCAGGTAAATGTAATGTAGCACATAACTGGATTTGTACAGAGTGGAGCCTGTTGTAAACTGTTTTGTGAAAATATGGGCTCCGGTGAATCTAGACCATAAAAGATACATAAAGCAAGATAAGAACGACAGGGCCAAGTCTCAAGGCATCGAAAATAATAAAGCTTGAAGCAAAATGAACATGCTTAAGTTCTCAAAGTAAGTCAAGGTCTCAGATTTTACTCCATTCTGAAGTAGGCACATGAAGATCTAGACAAGCCTATCATCTCTACTCAATCAGAAAACAATGGATAAGTAAGTTTGGGGTTTGTTCTTTCCATCCGCATTTGGGAAAGATCAGGAAATTAGCTGTGCACTGGGGAACCAGGTTTCACTTGTTCATGCAACAGGAGCACCAATATCTGTTACCTGCAATGTCTCCGTTGTGCCATTTTACGAAAGATTCGGCAAAGAATTTTAGAATCTATGTATTTTCACCATAGGATTATATGGAAAATATAAATATTTTATCTATTTGTTATCTATATTGTAAATTACTAAAAACATTTTTGCCTTTATTTTAGTAGACATTATTAGCAGTTTTGCAATGATAGGTACTGATTTTTCTCTGCAGATAAATCTGAGATGTATTTCAAGGTTATACTATTGATTTAACTTAATGTGAAAAGCTTTGTCCATGCATACAATATGCTATTAATTGCTCAGAGATATTCCACATATGTTACAGAGTGGACTTATCAAGGCATAATTACAAACATAATGTTACTTCTTAGATTTCTATTGTTTATAGATGTATGTTTAATAGAAAAAAGTTCTAGCAATATTTAAATTAATGATTAAAATGTTACTGATTTTCATAGTATAGGATCCAATTTGCTTAATATTTAATATTTCATTTACCTCTGCTTAATGTAATACACTGTATTATATATAATATTTAGAAAGAAATATTTTAACTTCAGCACCAGATTGAAATCTATATTATCATTAATTCTTACAACAAATAACGAAATGCAAATTGTCTTACAGAGACAGCAAGTGAAAAAAATCCGCAAGCATTGGTTAGTTTAGAATATGTTTATTCTGTATTTATACTCCCAGTCAAACTTACAACTTCTAAATTAAAACTATTTTCAATGTTTTGCTTTTTCCTGTGCAAGAAAATGATCTTTAATTTTATATTTACATACATTTATATTTTTTAATTACTTTCATGTGTTCTAAAAGCAATTTTTTTAGTTATCATGTAGAAAACTTCAGTATAATTCCCAAACATATCTGGCTGCTTGTGTGCAGTATTAAATAGGATATGTTTGAACCAGCTAGTTTACCTTACATATTTTCCAGAATATGTAAAAGATGTTTAGAGGCATTCACATAAGAAGCTTTTGGAAGGTTCTAATTCTGCCTTATCTACCTGCTTGTTCAGAGTCATGTTAAAAGAAGAGAGAGGCTCAGTGACACTTTGGACATGTTCCATTATCCTTTTAACACCAGGCTAATATTAGAATCCGAAATGCATTTGCCAAGTGTCTTTCAAGCTGCATTTATCTGCCTTTACCTCTCTTCCTAGGAAGCATTTTTACAACTGTAAGACTATTTTTTTCTCTTCAATAAGCCATTCCGAACAGCAGAAAAAGGGTGTAGATAGAGAATATAACAAGGAAAATGTGCTGAAAATTCAAGTGCATTTTCTCTAAAGGTTTTTCAAATCTGATTTTAACAGTCACAGGAAGCAATAAGACAGACAAGAATACTCTCTTCTTCCTTGAACTAGGACCGCATTTAATAGGTGGGTCCACAGTCCAGTAGATCTCAGAGGGAAAATATTTTCATCTAAAAGATAAGTTCCATTTTTCTTCATTTCATGTTATTGATTTTAGTCACACCACTTTGATCATCATTAAGATAATTATTACCTTATAGGAATAACCTCCCTAAGTGTTTTTAGACTTTTTTTGGTTTTAAAATTCACTTAAGAAAATACAGGACTCTTATTTCTGGCTAGTCCAAAAAAGCATGTGTAATAAGACTGAATGCTGAACCATGTGAATAGGATTGTTAACCACAGTGGTTGATGATTACCATGATGTATGCAATACGCATATATCTTAAAATATATCTGCATTTTTAAGACTGTTATCTGTACCCTTAACTAACTTGCCACCCTTATCATTATATATAGAGAGGTCTCTTGAATGCAATATTTTAGCTGATGCCACACTCAGAAGAGCTAGAGTCACACCAGGTCTGGTCACAGCAGAACTATATACACGTTATTTCTCTGATATTTCTATGCATCTTTCAGCTGTGTTTAATGCAGAGTCTTATACTATCTTAATTCACTTGCATCTTAATATTTGTTATATATTTTTATTTGATGTATTAGTATTTGTTTTGTTTCTTTCATAATTCATTGCTTGTGTATGCAATTAATATTCTTCCTAGCCAGCAATCTGCAGTGGGTTTGGTTTGTTATGCCAATGAAGTGTTTTTAATAAGTCATTTTTAACTCACAGTGCCCTGCCCAGACACCTCTCAGGAAAATTAAATCTGTTACTTTAATGTATCTAATGCAGCTGTATATCAAGGGAAAATGGTTATCAATCAAAAAGAAAAATCAAGAGTCATATGATCTGAGAAATTTCTAGGAAAAGTAATGGTTTAGCTGAAAGCAAAATTACCTTTTATTTTCTGGAAGTTCTAACTAATCAAGATTTCTGTTTCCAGCTCTATCCAAGTAGACAAGATAAAATCTTTTAATCAAAATTAAAATAGGGATGTGACTTTTCTGATTTAGAGTAAGATCCAAAATCCATTAAGTTTTAGCTCAAGGTACAAGTACAAATACTACTGAATTTTGTGAAATTTTGGTTAACTTTGTTGTGTATGCGAATTTCCTCTCTAGTTTGACTCAATTTCTGATGTAGAATGAGAATGCTAAAATATTTGAAGAAAGGCTAAGACCTCTAGTCTTTTTTTTTTCAAAGTGAGAAAGCTTAGATAATTTAGATTTTAGGTATATACCCAGACTCCTGGATTTTTCTCTTCATAGAACAGAATTAAGCCTCCAAACACTTTGAAATTTGTCTGTCAATAGTTCAAATCTTTGGAAAACCTCCACTTTCAACTCGCTCTCTCTTGAAGCCTTTGGAAGTTCAAAGGGGAAGATGTACCCTTGCTTTAGGATTACACAAGTATCATATGAATATTTCTATCTTTTTTTTTACTAGCATTTACAAATATAATTCCTGTTTTATTCTCAGCCCAAATCCATCAATACTTTTAAAAGTTGATACTAAATTCTTGTCAGAACCATACACAGTCAGTGCATTAAATTCTCCACATTTATGCTTCAGCCACTTCACAAATAGCAAGACTGATTGCCAATGTAAACATGAGACGTGGTTCCCTAAAAAAAGATTTTTCTAAATTGAAACCTCTTCAGTTTGCAGTCATATAAGTGCAAACTTCTGAATGTATTAATGAACTTCAGGAATTCCATAGCTGCCAGAATCCCTAGTATCAATGATCCTATAACAGATATATTCCTTAGTAAGACTCTCAGGTGTCTATTTGTACACACCTGGATTCCAAAACCAAGGTATTGATTGACTCTTGAATAAGAAGCTCCAACAGCTTCTAATGCTGATTTATTTTTGTTTGTTTTCTTTCTCTTCTCCAAGCAGATTGCTATATTGTAGATGTATGGTCTCTAAGTACATTTTTGCCACTGATAGTAACATAGCACAGGCTTTATATAGTGTTTATAACACCTCAGGACTGAGCCTTATCAGGTTTGCTTGGTCTGAACTAATTTTGACCTGCCTGGAGCTTTGATTTTACCTGCTTTACTTGCAACAGTAACATTACTAATGATCAGATGACTATGCTTAATTTGCTTCACTTTTGCTTACCCTCATATGGCATAGCCATAGTTTTACAGAGGTGATAGTTGCAAGTAATTATTCCATGTAGACCAACACATTCATAGCTCTAACGTGTTGATATAGTGTAGAGGAACAGAGGCTTGGTACGATAGTGATGACCTTGGAAAGTGAAAACAGGCTGCCATCAGTCTGACCAGTGATCGTTTAAAGACAAGCAAACCTAGATCTGGAAAAAAACCCCAGTTTTATAGGTAGCAAAGAGAACAAAAAGAAAGCATAAAAGATTTGTAAAATGTGCTACATGTAGTAAATTCAGCTGTACAGTCCCTGACCTGCTCACTTGACTTCTCAGCTTGCTCTCAGACCTACCTCATCACCAGGGACTAGCCTGGGGATCTCTGGGCCATGACTGACCCTTCTTATCATCACCTGCCCTGCCCTGCTGACTTTGCTGCTTGCTCAGGCACTGGGGGACTGTGCCTTTGCTGGTGAGAACAGTGCTCTGTCACCTCGCTGTCACCCCTGCTCCCAGCTCACTTTCCCTATGGGGCAGCCTGCCCTTGCTGCACCATGATAGACACTTTTGTCTGAAAATTATGCCCTTCTTGTCAAAAAGATATTTTTGTTATCTTCTGAGGGCAGTCATGTTTCATCTGCTCCCACCACTGAGGTATTCTCAGGGTAATTTCCCTATGGGTGGAAGCATGTTTATTCTGTTAGTTATAACTAGTATCTGATTACTTACCTGCAACACTGGTGTTTTTAAGACCGTAATTCTTTCCAAAAGATGAACATGAAGAGGAAATTCAATTCACTGGTATCCCAGATTCCTGGGAATGAGCAATCAGGGTATAGTTTTCAGAAGAGAGATCTGACAATCTTCTTGTTCACAAAAATAACATCAAACAGTTCTCCATCATACACTGAATTTAATCTGGATACCTGAAATGTTTAGCAATTGTCTGAGAGCAGTGTGACAAAATATATAGTAACTAATGTTGGCGACATGACATGAGTTTGTGCTACCAGAGGAAGTGAATTGAAAGCATTCAAACTTGCTCCAGTCCTGCCTTCATTCCATCATGAAATTGTCTAAACCTCAGAATGAAATTGTCTAAGGAGCCAATCCTAAAATAAAGATATTGCTGATAGTGTCAAATGTTGCTGTCAGGTCAAAAAAGATGGAGCAGCTGTAAGACTTCTCTCTATTTCTGTTCAACGTGTTAGTTAAAAAAAAAATTAAGCTTATTGTTCATCCTATTCTCTAAAACAAAATCTACTGCCAGGCAAAGTCTTTATTATATGATTAAGTAAGTCAGTTAAATACAGACCTTGTAGCAATAGTGCCAAGAATTTATAACAGGAGAGTTCTTCAGTGATAGAAGCGTATGAAATGACTACCCATCTTCTTATACAGATAGACAAAAATACGAAGTTTTTGTCTTGGAAGATCACTACTTTATCTCACATAAGCAGAAGGAGCTTTCTAGGGATTAAGAAGACTCAAAGCCTCAAAGAGTCTCAATCCAAATGAGAGCTTTGTCACCTGAATTCCTGAGACAGTAAGTGATAGCTAGAGTGAACTGACAGGCTGTGAAGAGAGGTATTCAGTAGCCTTTTAGCTAATGATGGATTGTTTACTGAATAAAAATTCAAATGCTAACATTTAGTTTCAAGAATACAGTTCTTTCCAGTGAAAAAGGCGATCTATCCAAAATTCATATAAGGGATGGAACTGCCATTTGGGGAATCCTATTGTATTTTAAGAGCACTAGTAGAATTTATGCCATTTGATTAAATTGTTATCACAGCTCATGTGTTTTCTTGTCATTCAGGCACTATGCATGAATTCAATTTATGCTGAGACTAAATATTTTTTCTAGGTGCTGATACTCTACAAGCTATTTAAGATTAATATAAACAATATTTTCCACCCAGCAATTTCCTGGGAACTGTCTCATAGTACTGGTCTTTACATTTCCAGGCCATTGAAGCAAGAGAATTCAGAACATTTGTGTGGAAAACAGTTTTGAAGTGATTAAACATTGCCAGAATTTGTATTAGTGACAAATGTTTTGCCATTTAGGAAATCTATTGTAATTTAGCTTCTTCAAAGGATTTTTCCAGAGTTCTGGAAGGGAGAAGATGATAGGCAGAGAGGCTGCATTTTGAACAGAAGAAAGGATAGTCTGTCCAAAATTAAATTTCTTTTCTTTACCTGATATTGTTGATGTCCCTGCCTCAGAGTGGTTAATTAAATACTGGCATTTGCGTCTGAGATGTAACCAAGAATTACATTCTTTTTATTTAAATGGTGAAAGTTTGTCTTTACAGTAAAATTATGTTCAGCAGCTTTCTTGAAATAATAAGCTCTTACCATATCTTTTTCAGTGTCCATTCTTCTAAGTAATATTCTGAGAGGCACCCTGGTCACCATGAACACTGCCGACACACAGAATAAGTTTGTATCCTGGCCTGGCCCCAAAAGATTGTGTATTGCAGTTGTGCATACACTTCATTTTAATCTCATGAGGGGGTTTTTTTGTGACACTGAGAAGTCACTAAAGGTAAGATTTCCAGACAAACTAGCTTATTGACAATAAGAGACAAAAGAGTAAACAGTGTAATTTGTAGTGACTATATATATAGTAAAGGTAAAACTGATCAAGGAGGCATTGATTCATTGCTGCTTCTGTTGCCTACATGAAGTTCGTGAAGTTTTCCTTGCCATTATATTCCCTGAACTCCATCGATGCCTGCTTTCCTGTCTATCTATTGTCATGGGATACAGAAATAATGATGAAAGTATGAGATGCTATGAATCTGACAACACATAAATTACTTTCTAGGGAGGATTATTTGATCAATATACCTTTTAGAAGGAAAATAGACTGTGGTGGGTAGGTGTATGTCAGTCCTGCAAGTTGCAATGACTTAAGCAGTCCACAAGACTTTGCCATAGAACGTTTCCTCCCTGAGAAAATGAATGTATCTTTTAATTCATTATAGATGACTACCAGTAGCTCTGGTAGTCTGAGAGTGTAAGAGTTACATACTATGCCCTTTCAAACAATTCAAGGGCAGGATATGCCTGTCATCTGTGACTGAATGTTTTAGGCTTGCAACAAAGGCTAGTGATGGATAAATATAAATCTATAAAGAATTATTGAAAGACATTTCAAAGATTTTCTTGTAAATGAAAATGTTATTTCCATACATTTGACATAAAAAGATACTTTTTAAGTGCAACTCATTAACTATCTGTGAAATATAAACTTCTCACAGTCTAAGTATTGCATGGGTTGTTAAAGACACTGAAAAGCATTAAACAGCCTCCACATTAAAGCACTCTATAAGTGTTAGTTTCAAAGATCTCTTTTCGTCCTGTACACTTAAATCCAGACAACTAGGAGTAGAAATGCTACATGTGATGCCAAAATGCACTCAAGATAAAATCACGTTATCATAATGTCATCTTTCCTTTTCTTTTTATGCCTTTATCAGTATTTGGATAGCTAGCAATGATAGTGTTCATATTTTAATTAGGGTTTAAAATTTGTTTCCCATTAAGATGAATCAAAGAGCCATTTCTTTCAAATCTTTTCCTACACAGTAGTGAAAAAGCTGAATCATTCTGTGCTTAATTTTCTTGCTGAGATTATTTTTATACTGTAAGAATCAGAAGTTTAAATTCTGGCCATCTGAATCAAATTTAAGCAATCTGATCCTGCGGGACAAAGTCATGCCTTGGTACATAAAAGGAGTTAATACTTAACTCTCAGTTAGAGATCCCTTGGCTCAGTTGGTAAGGAAAGAACATCTAGAACTGTTTCGTATTTTGTAGAAGTAATTAAACGAGACCTAATGAGTGTATCATTACTGTAATTTGACATTAAGTTGTTTGGTTAGAATGGAGAAGACATAGGTTCCATTTCCCGCTGTAAAGATTATTGTAATATTTAGCCTACATTTATTTGATATGTCTTCCTTTTTAATTTTTTTTTAAATTTATAGCTTTTCTGCCACAGAAGTTATTTAATTATTTAGGCAAAGCAAAACAACTTGGATATGGATGAATGAAGATGCTTCCACTTCCTCCTTTATGGCACTCCAAATATCCCAGAGCTTGAGGCACATATCTTTAGACCATGTGAAATGAAATGCAAACTATATCTGACACATCCTAGAAAAAGCTCAAGACTTGAGCTTTTTCAAACACAAAATGCAATTCTGCATGCTATTCTGTAGGGGTAACTGTTATTACTTTTTTTTCCTGTAAACGTTACCTGAATCCCCAGCTAGATGGTACAAGTTGCTGGAGATGAGGAAGAACAGTGAGAGTGAGGGCACTAAAATGTTTCTCATTTCAGCTTATTTCAGCTGAAGCTTTTAGGTTCCCTTCCCTGGTGAATCATGTTCAATGGTTATAATGGACAAGGAATACTTAATGTGGGATATACATAGCTTTGCTCAGTGCTGTCAAGATAGAAGCAATTTCTAAGACGAGTGGAAGCAGAACTTTAGTGCTGTCAAAACATTGGTGCTTATGCAGGATAAGAACCTGCCAAATTAGGCAGAAGTTGAAAAAATGGGTTTAAAATTTTATTTGGTGGGAATTAGTCTGACTTCAGGATTTACTGTTTCTATAAAAAATAATATTTTCCTTTCTCTGTAGAGTTAGTGTAACAAAACTCCCCCAAACTTCTCCAACCATAAGCTACTGTCTTGTTTACCACTGATCAAGATCATCTGAGTAGTTTATATCTTTGAATAAGGAAGCTGAAGCTAAGGATATTTGACTTGGGGGGGGGGAAAATACAACCCAAAACAAACAAACCAACTTGCTCTGTAAAAATGACATCACATCACAGATTTATTTTTAGGTTTGAGACCCATAGAAAGGGTATTTTTTAGTGTACCTGCCATTGTACAACAGGAAAACATCTATGGGGTAGTGAACCATAAGCAATAAGCTGAACAAACTTTTCGACTCTGCAGTATGAAGGACCACAAAAGAAACCCACATAACCTTTCTGTTTTCTGAAGTATTGAACATTTTGTAAAAGGGAGACTTCTCTTAAGGGAAAAGGATTACAAAGCCAATGAAGTGCAGTTGCAAAAATCTATACAATATACTTGTGAAAGTGCACCTCATTATAGAGTATGACAGATAATTCTTCAGTGAAAAAGGCACTGCTATGGAGACTGTGAAGATATATGGATAGCATAGACTAGAGGGAAATTTTATGAGATGAATCCTTTCAACATAGTCTGTGCTTCGCTCTTTCTCCCATGAAAGTCTCTAACAAGGTACTAATTCAAGTTATTTGCTTGGGGATGGTTTTAAATGCTGAAATTTATATATTATGTAAAATATTTAAAAAGCTCTTCCTCAATATCATTTGAAGACAACAGTTACTTTGCTGTATTTCTCAGTAAATGTTTGATCTGGTTAAGTTTATTTGAAAAGACATTGTGTATCTCCGCATTTGAGAGGAATTCATGAAATAATGAGGGAAGTGTTGTAAGAGGTTATTCCAAAATAACAGAAATTGTGAAATTGTATATGGCTTACTTTACCAAATATATGAATATTGCCACTGTTTACCATTTGTTTATTATTATTTATTTATGAGAGTAAATACTCAAAACATTAGGCTTGAAACATAAACTACAGTTTATGTAAACTAGCATGAAGTGCAAATTCTCAATTTCACTGAAGTTTATCAACTAAATATTTTAAAGCGCAGACTATTTAGTGCAGTACATATAAGAAGCAAAAGAATTATATAGGATTAATGAACTCCATTAGTTATAATGAAATTAGCTATGGCTATTGCAGTAGTAAGTATAATATCAAACCCATTTTTTGTTTGCTATTGGAAAGAAGATATTGAGTTTCTTGTGAAATAGTACTCATTAAAAAAGTAGTTCAATAGAGCATTTGGACAGGTTCTAACATAAACAAATAGAAGACTCTAAGACGAGTAATGAAATTACGTCTTACGAATCTTATGGAATAAGCAGAAATCAGACAAACCGAAGCTAACCAGTCTAGAAATGCTGCAAGTAGGTTTCTACTGCTTGACTGCTTTAGGTTTTTCTTAGTTTCCAGTTAGAGTTAGAAGACTACTTTTTGTGGCTCTTCTCCAAGTCTAATCTATCAATATATAAAAGACCGTACATTGGTTTCATCAATCATCGTGCAACACAAAATAATAGCATTTAAACTATATAACAGCATTCAACAAAAACTTCTTACCTTGAAAGTGAAACAGTTTCTTGAACTATTTCTTCTGAATTCAAGATCACAAATTAGAAAAATATGTACTTACGCTGTCCAAGGGTGGTTAATCTTGCATTTCATTCCCTAGTTTCTGGAAGTTATAACTCATCCTATGATGCAAAAATGCAGTTTCCTCTGGGGTGTTGTTGATAGTTAAGAGAACATCTTATTTGCTATGAACACATGTAAAACTGAAGGATAAAGTATATACTAAATGAATATAAAGAATCTAAAATAAAAACTATACTAAAATAGAGGGAAACTAACATTTATTCAGTTTAATTTTATTAGCAACAGCAAAAGCAATGCTCTCAAGAGACTTCATGAAAATGCAGAAATAGAAAGCATGATTTCAAAAATTTTCTAGAAATGCATTTTTAGAATATTCATTTCTCAATCTCTCTAAAAAAAATCATAAGAATAAAAATAACCATCAGATATATCCAGTGCATGGCACTGGGGTTTTTTGGGGTTTTTTGGGTTTTTTTGGGTTTGTTTGTTGGTTGGTTTGTTTTGGTTTTTGGGTTTTTTTTTTTACTTTGCTTTCCTTCTTCAGTTACAGCAGTGTCCTACTTCTTTTTGCTGTGGTCATTTCATACACAGGATTCTCACTGAAATCTATGAAGTTCAACACACTGAATAAATAACAGGAACTGTTATGGACTGATGACAAACTTTCATTCCACCCCTGCCCCGTCCTACAAGTAGTGGAGGAAAAAGGTAGAAAACTCAGGAAATGCATTGACAGTGTATTTTTCTCTATTTCTAATTCTCAATAGATTAAATTAATTTCCCACAAATTGAATCTATTTTGCCAGACTTTTTTACCTTATTTCCTCCTGTTGAGGAAGGGGGGTGAGGGAGCAGCTGGGTGGGCATCTGACAAAAATCCAGGGTTAACTGACCACTAAAATAAAGAAGAATTCTATGATAAAGAGAACCCAGAAGTGTGATAGGATGGGTTCAAGAGGATCTGCAAATAGCTGTGGTCCCAGCTACCCTGTCAGTTGCATCTTGGAAACTCATCTGACTCAGCCTCATCGCTTCCACAAACTCAGCCACTGTCAATCCTGTGATCTCAGATTCCTTCTAACCTGTCTTCCTCATCTTCCTTCCTGAACTTTTCTCCTACTGCAAAATTGTGTGTTTTCAGCTCCCGAGGTACTATACTCCAGCATAGACTATTTAGTTCTCATACCTTGAGAAGGAGAAAGAATAATTCAATTTCACCTATATTGAATTGCTGTTACCAACCTTTAATTTCTCAGCAGTGTAGTATATTGGCTCATTCTATGATTCTTTAAAAGAGTGGCATACTTTTAAAGTACATTGAACTTGCAGAAAACATTACTAGGCTACAATAGCTGCTCCTATATACTTAAATGCTGCAATGCAGCTGTGGCCATACTTCCTGATAAAATGTGACTATACTACTGCAACAAAAAAGACAAAGCAAACAATTACTGGAGCGATATGGATTAAATCAGTCAATCATGAGCATAAATCTCTGCATTATTCTACAGGTGCACTCAGAAGTCTTTTAAGTTTCTAATGTGAGATATTTCATTGCTCTTTCTCAATCCTGTGAATGATTTTGCCATTTTGCAGAACACAAGTCCCCTGACTCCCTACTTTCTTAGCAGGCAGCATCCTGTACATACTACTGTTAGTAAAGCAGTTAGCTGGTTTTTAACATGCAATCTGGAATTCATAAATCTGTTCTATAGACTCAACTTCTCTTTTAGACGATACGGTATCCTATTTATAGATTTATGTTCCTGGTACTATCTTTCAAGAAAAATGCTCCCATTAATGCACCCTAAAGGAGACGTATACGGAGGAAAAGTTGAAATGAAAAGGTGAACTTTTGATATTTGTATCTGAAAAGCCATGTGTGAATAGTAGACTTCGAAGGCATGTGAATTGTTATTTTCTTACATAAACAGGAATTTGCCCTTTCTGAGGGACCAGTGTTAATAGTGATACTTTATTTTTCTGATGAGCTCATGAAGTTATGTTACTAGCAAAATCCAGATATCCATGAATACATGAACGTGGATACATTGTGTACCAAACACAATGAAGGAGTGAAGATATTAATTAGGTGAAATTTCTAGCATCATTAATATCTCTGTCCCTATTAAGCTTGAATCTTGAGAAATATTTTTTATTCTTTCTGAGACATTAAATAAGAAGAAAAGTCCAGTTCCAGCCATTAGCTTTAGAAAATTCAAACCCACTACATGTGTTTTTCCATGTGTAGTAGGGGAATCCATACTATATTTGATATATAAAGGACAAAATAAGAAAAGTAACTTCTGTCAAATTCTTCTTAATTAACATTGTCAGATTCAGCCTGAAGATTCTAACTTAATTATTAGGGTTTGATCCCATCTTTTTCCCCACAGATTTGGGGTCCCAGACAGCTGGCTTAAGCAGGCTTTGGCAGCCTGAGTTGTTACTTCCTCTCAAGCCCAGCACCTTGGTCTCTGCCTCTTTGATACTCAGCCTGGCCCCTTCAACCTCAGCACAAGAAATCCCAAGAAAAGTTGAGTGCAGAGCAGAAATTTCTATCTACGGCTAGGGTAAATAACCACAAGATTTTTGCACAAGGCAGCAGCTCCATTCTTCAGCTAATCTCATTCTGCAGGCAGGTCCAGATGGAGGTGAACCTGCCTTTTGCTGAGGTCTGGCAGCCTGCCCCTTGTAGGAGAAATCTTCACTGAATATTGACTTACATGTTGCTAGCACGATTCTAAAAGCAGTCTCAAACCTGGGAAAGGCACCAGCAAAATACACACCTTGAATAGAAGTTGAGGTGCATTTAAAGTTGAATTTCCTGAGAAAATCCTTGCATTATTCTCAAACAGAGGTTACTACCTCTATCTCCCGGTCCACGTGGTGGTGATTCTTCGTTTACATGGCCTTTTTTTAGGTTCTGATAAATCATGTTGGGGTTTTTTTCATATAAATCTTAATGCAGCTAAGAAAATTATATGATTTTTGTTTTCAAAGTCCTTGTATTTCTCCAGAACAAATAGTTCAAGCTGTTTTTCAAAATAGTTCCAGATTTATTCAAATCAGAGTTTTAATTTAAAGAGGTTGCTTCAGGGACAGTGAATTATTATCATCACTTTTTCATGGTTTAAGGGTTATCTTCAAGGAAAAATATCAGTTTTGCAAGGTTGAAAAGATTTAGCTATTTTCAGATTGAATTAACTGTACTTTTAAACCTCACAACAATCCTTGTTAAAAAATAATCTTCAACAGGGATATATAAAACCGCCAAGAATGTAATTATTTGGAAATTACAGAACTCACATTCCTAAACCAGTTTCATAACAAAGCAATTGGAAGGAAAACACTACTGACATTTATTTTTGTAGATATTTCTCAGGGATTAACAAGCAGAACTAGTAATGAAACTGGAATAATTTTAGAAGCAATTCAGCTGTAGCACTTTGCTGTACAAGTGGTATTCGCTCTTGTTTTCTACCCAAAAGGATGCTAAGAAAACAAAGAAATGTCTTCTTTTGAGTTGAGTATCATCAGGTCATGTAACAAATTTTGCTTCTCACATCTTATCACAGCAGTAGCTAAGATAGACTATTATCTTTCCCACTTATAATTTTCTTTGATAGCTCAGAACAGTGCTTCAGCGAAGTGGTGTTGCCAGCACTGAAAAATATCCTTCATCATTCAAGATGATGAAAATAAAAAAATTTAAAAAAAAAATTCTAGGTCAGTACTGATACAAGTTTGAAGGATTTGGAAGACAAATACACAGGTCTTTATCTGACAACGTGCTTGTGTGGGAGCAGAAACCTGTGTTCTTGGAATTAGTTGCCAGGTTGGAGCAGAGTAGGAAGGACCTGTACCCTGAGTTATCTCTGACTGACACTGGAAGATGAAGTTTAGACTGCTTTATATTATTACACTATAATGTAAAATACGCACTCTCAACAAAGCTGACAAAACAAGCAAATCTATCCCAAAAATACATGTTTTGTCTACAAAGTACAATAAGATTTTTAAAAAAAATATATCTGTAGTCCTAACACAGTTAAAGGAAATGAATGGGAGAAGCAGACCACAGGAAAACATGACACACGGGCTTGTTAGTTGCAGGGGTCTTATTGAAAATGGTTTATCTTATTGGCTTTTAACTCATGCTAAAGCAATACAGACAGATTGTGGGCATAGCGCTCTACTACTGGCATAAATTGTAGAATCATAAAGTCATTAAGTATGGAAAAGGCCTCAAAGGTCATCAGGTCCATCTGTCAGCCCAAAACCACCATGCCTACTAAACCATGTCCTGAAGTGCTAAGTCTGCACATTTTTTTGAAGTCCTCCAGGGATGGAGACTCCACCATTTCCCAGAGCCTGTTCTAATGCTTCATCACTCTTCTAGTAAATAATTTTTTTTTCTAATATCCACTCTAAGTCTCCCCTGCCGCAACCTGAGGCCATTTCCTCTTGTCTTAACCCTTACTACTTGAGTGAAGAATTCATATTCCACTTAGAACTTAGTAAAGTCTGGTGAGACCCGGTAGCTCCCATTGGCTCTGTTTCTCGTTTTAATTTTATCATTACCATACTCTTACACAATAGACAGGCGCCATTTATTGATTAATTGGATTCAGTGTGCCTATGGTGGCGCAGTGAGCCTAAATTATGTGAAGTAATCTGCTGGCAGCTGGGATTGTTACACATGGAAAAAATGGGCAAAAAACATGACTGGGCTTTAGAAAGTTGTGGAGAAGGTAGATAACTAACAGGTACTTGATAAAACCTCTCTTGTGGAGAGTCACTACAGTTCCCTCTAGATATCCAAGAACTTTTAGGCAGCCAGAAAGGCCTATTTAAGAAAGAAGATGACAAAGGAAATTATATTCTTGGTTTTGGTAGCTTAAGGAAGGACAGAAGGATGTAGTAATTTCTTTGGATCAGAGAGAGGTGTGATGGATTGACCCCAGCTGGATGTCAAGTGCCCACAAAGGCAGTTTTACCACTCCCCCACTCAGCTGGATAGGGGAGAGAAAATGTAACAAAGCTCATGAGTTGAGACAATGACGAGGAGAGATCACTCACTAATTGCCATTACATGCAAAATGGACTTGACTTCAGGAAATAGGTTTAATGTATTACCATCAAAATCAGAATATGATAATGAGAAAATAAAACCCCAAATCTTAAAATACCATCCCCTCACTCCCTCTTTCTTCCTGTCAAAAACTCCACTCTCAAATTCTCTACCTTCCACCTTCAAGTTGCATACAGGTTTGAAGAATGGGGGATGCATCCTGTTCTCCACATTGTCTCTGCTGCTCTTTCCTCCTCAGAGGGAGGACTCTTCACCCCTTCCCCTGCTCCAGGATGGATTCCCTCTCACTCCATGAACTTCTCCAATGGAAGTCCTTCCCATGGATTGTTGTTCTTCATGAACTTGTCCAGCATTGGTGCTTTCCACAGGGTCACACAGGAGGGCAAATGTCCTGCCAGAAAATCTGCTCCAGAGAGAGCTCCTCTCTCCATGCGGTCACAGGTACTGTCAGGATACTGCTCCAGTGTGGGTTTCACAAGGAGTCACAGCCTCTTCCAAGCATCCATGTGCTCTGGCATGGAGTCCTCCAGGGGCTGCAGGTGGATATCTGCTGCACCATTAGCCTCCATGGGCTGCAGAGGGTCAGCCAGTCTCACTGTGGTCTTCACCACAGGCTGCAAGGGAATCTCTTCTCTGGCACCTGGAATGCCTTATTCCTTTTCTTCTTTATTGACCTTGGTGTCTGCAGAGTTCTTTCTTTTACACATTCTCACTCCTTTCTTCTGGCTGCAGTTGCTGTTGTGCAGCATTTTTTATCATTTCTTAAATACATTATCACAGAGGAGCTACATCCATCACTGATGGGCTCAGCCTTGGCCAGCAGTGGGTCTGCCTTGGAGCCAGCTGGCATTGGCTGTACCAGACACAGGAGAAGCTTCTTGTATCTTCTCAAAGAATCCAGGTCTATATTCCCTGGCTACTAGAACATTGGCACAGAAATCCAGTACAGTAGGAGAAACAGTAAAGGTGTTTTCTGACTGAACAGCCCAGAAAAACTTCAGAGGGAGGAATAAAGTTGTCAGATTTAGACATCTAAGGGACGATAGAAGCTCAACTGAGCTTTTTGTTGAAAATGTAAATGCTTTTTTTCTCAGTATGAGATAATAAGCTGCTGTTGGGAGGAAAGAAAACTTCTGAGGTTGTCTTTGAGACACCAACAAGAGAGAGAAACATGCTGTGTTCCTTCCACAGGCACTTGTCACGTGTTTGGTTCAACTGCTATATCATTACATTAACTCTTATATGGCCATTACAGCAAAATAGGTGACTGCTGTCCTACTGTAAACAGATCCACTAAGATCTGATTAAACCAAGAATAGTTTTGAAGGGTCTCCTCTGAATCTCCTTCCTCATTTGAGTGACTCTGATCACATCTCATATGTAGTGGGAAATTTTGTCATCTTTTTTTGGCAGTATCCATCTGCTGTGAAGGTTCTGCTGAGTCTCCAGTGGGATGAATCAGTTCCCCTGTATTAGCTAGGCAGTTCTTGAAGAAAAGACAGTTCCATTAATCCAATCCACATTTTTCAGAGGGAGAAAGGCAAAGATATCTTTCTTATGACAAAATCCTTTTGCCTGGGGAGATAAAAGTATTAGCTCATTAGTCTTTATTTTTCAATTATAGCTTCAAATTATATTTTCTCCTTTGCACATGTGACAATAAAAATTAGGACTTTACAAAATGGTGGCACCTAAGTCAGGCTGTGGATGGCAAACTTGTCAGCAAGATGAGTTCTATGTTTACAAAATCAAAAAATTGAGATACAGACAAGTCAAAAATGTACTCAGTCACTCATGACAATGAAAGACCTTGTTTATATGCTTTTGCAAACCCATTTGTAGTACTTTAACCTTGATATGTGATTGATCTCCATGTGGGGTAAATTTTCAGGCTCAGAATTTATAGAATCCAAATATGTGACTTCAAGACCAATGGGTATACAGTGCCTTTTTTTGTTGGTTTTCTTTTGGTGGAAGGTGTGAAGCAGTGTGAATGCTTGGGAAAAAAAATCATCTAAATTATAGACCTAAGAGGTTTTACACAAATTGCAATTTTTGTTTTCTTCTGTTAACAGTGACTTACAGTGCAAATTGAAAATCCTGAGAAAATCTTTCTTTCTTGTGTGTTAGTAAAACAGGATGGTAGATTGCGCTGTCAAAGGTTTTTTTGCTTTGAGCAGGTCCCGGCAAGGGTAAATGATAACAAGATACAACACATTAAAAGTACTAGAGTTCTATGGGCCAATTGAGAACTTATCTCTCTTGAAATATCTGACCTCACCTGTTTCTGTAGAATTCTAGAAAGGCTTGGACTATGCTCATTTTTATAACTCATCTTGGATTAGCTGTGCAGTATTTCTTTTTACTGCTATAAAGTAACACTAAAACATCTCCAAAGGTTCATTGCAGCAAAGAGGAATCCTCCCATTTATTTTGTTTTAGATTTTGATGTGTTACAGTTACATTATAGGCAGGGGATGTCTCCAATTTTAAGTAAGAACTCTTGAAATTACATTTAAACTAATGTGATGTAAACAGATTTGACTAGTTTCTCTGTTTAGAGAATGGTCTCAGCAGCTGCACAATGTGGGGGTAACTGGAAAAGTGGCCTGCTGGCAAAAGCATAGGAATCTGAGAGCTGTTAATTCCTGTTTATGAACTTGGGCTTTCAAATAAATAATTTCTATTGATTCAGGGTGTCATTTAGTGCTAGATTATGCTACCTTTCTTTATATTACATGGTATCTTACTCTTGATAGATAACTTTGTCTACTTGAATCAAGTACTGCTGTCTTTGAGTAGTAGGATAGGCTGGTAAGATCTGACACACACTACTTAGTAATAGAGAAGAGTTAGCTGGTTAACAGATAGAATGACTGCAAATCTACAAAAGCTGAAATACCTCATTTAAATTACAGTGCAGGCAAAGCCTGTGAAGGTTTTTCTTCCCAGACAATGATGAAACTAGTGGGAGTTAACCCAAAATATAGTCTTGAAGGGAGTCGTAGTTATTCAGGAATCTTCATCCTGAACAACAGATTGTTTTCCTGCTTCAGAGGTGTTACGACTGTTAGCGTTTCTTAAGGGTTCTGAAGTTTAAGATTATCCCTTGTAGTCTTTTGACGGTATTAGTTCATTACTAGCTTTAGATACAGCTACTGCATTGTGTTAAAATTTGAGAGGATCATGCTTGATCCTATTTCAATGAGAGAATTCCATAAGTAGCCTCAGTGACAATGTTAAACTAAGTCGGTAAATCATTCCTACGGGGTCAGTTTCTAATACCGATCAAAAAAGGAGTTACTTAGCCTGAAGCAGCAGATTAAGCATTGCATTCAAGAAGGAAAGGAATACAACCAAAAAGAGAACACATTATATGCTGAACTAGTTTCTCACATATGGGCTTGCAGGCCTTTCCAGGATCATGAATCAGAGGCATTGAATAGGCTCACAAATATACTTGTTGCTTCACACATTTTCATGCCACGTAGTATATTCATCAAGATGATTCCTCATTGAGAAACAGGCAAGAAAAGTGCCTAGAAGTACTGGTTCCTTGATCCCTGTCCACTTCATATGCTTCAGATTCAAGTGTATTATTTATTAAAATGCTTAATTGTAATTGAACTCCACAGAATTTAAAGTCACTTCTCTGTGGAGCTCTTTAAGCTGAATTGAGTTACTTGCCTTTGTGCTATTACAATAATTCTTCCCTCTAGCAAACTATATTCAGATATCAACTCTTAATAATTAGCTTCCACTCTGAAGGCAAAGATTTCATTTAAGCACTTAGCAATATTAATATAAACACCTGCCAAACTTCCTCCTTGTTCCCTTTAATTGCCTGAAGTATGAAACTTCACAGATTATTTGCTTCCTATATATTTAAAAGACCTCTTTATAGTATCCTTGTTGTGTTTGATGTTTTATTTATGATGATATATTTGCTTATCAGTGTTGTGTTTAATTATGTCTAGCTTTCATAAGCTTCTCTTTGTAGCACTGTATTTTACACTGATATATCCATCATCATGGTTTTCTGTTAGTCTATTGGACTTCTAGAATTGCAAGAACATCTAGTTTACAAAGTTAGCCTTTTGCACGTACTGTCTACCTCTGATGACACCTATTATACAAATGGAAAGGCAATAAACATTCTTTGATTCAACATTTATCCCAAAATTGAAAAAAGAAAAATGTTGGCTTTTGTTTTGAAGTGGTATTGATATCAAAACCAAAACTGTTATAACCTGGAATAAAGTGTTCAGAGTGTTGTAGTCTTGTTTGCTTTTTTAGTTTACCTATGGTTGTTTTTCTTACGTCAATTTGAGTTTAAAATCTGTGGTTTTAAATATAGGCTTTCTCAGAATTAATAGAAGTTTGTTGACATTAAATATTAAAAGGTAAATGATTACATATTTAATTAAAAAGTAAAATAAATTATCTGGTTTTTTCAATGTTTGTACTGTTGTTTTGCTCCAAAATAAAGCAAGGACTATCTCAACTCTGAAAACAATAATACAGAGGTAGCATAACTTTTAATTTTGAGTACAGTTTCTGAAAATCTGACTCTAAATGTGGCAGTCATGTTTGAAACAGGAACTGCCTTCCTAAACAGTTGGATCACTTTGGAAACCAACATCTTTGACCTTACCATTACTGCTAAAATATCTTTTTCCTTAAAAAAAACATTAGCTTGAATCATGAACGTAAGTGTCATGGTGTTTCCCAGGCTCAACTTGATCAGCAGATAAACAGCAGCAGTTGTCACCCAATGTCCACCCAGGGAAAGCGGAAAGGGAAATGAGAGAAAAAGACTTGTGGGTTGGAAACTAAAACAGCTTTAATGAAACAACAACAGCAAGGATAATAGGAGGGAAAATACTATCAATATAGAAAATAATAAAAAAGATATAAATATATGAAATTGCTCCCCCATCAAAAGACCACCTCACCCCTGATGGTGAAGAGCAGACAGAAGGAAAGTTCTTGGGCTGGATTCTGCAGCCAATGGGAACTGGACTCAGGAACTGGATTTGGGAATGCATGGACCTGGGATCAAGGGTAAAAAGACAAATGAGGTCCATGTTGGACAACAGCCATCAAAGAAGAGAACTTGATCGATATGTTCCCTCAGTTTTTTACTGGGTCTGATATATATGGAAATGAATACTCTGTTGGCCAGTTTAGGGTCACCTATTGTGTTCATTTCTCCTTCCAAGTGTGAGCCTTTTTTTTTTGCCTCTTTCTCTTATGGTAGTCCATCAACTTGAGGAATACCCATAGGGACAGATGTAAGCTATGGCCTTTCTGCATACCAATATTATCACTTCTAGACATTATTTGAAAACATGCAGTTAACGTTCAGAAAATGAAGTAATTTCAACAAGGCTTATCTGAAAAAAATAGAATTAGATTCTATTCCACCTCAATACAGAACAGTAAGACTCATCCTGCAGCAAAAAGCTCCTCTGAAAGTTACAGCACTGTGCCCATGAAAATATAGTTGCAGCTGAGTAGAAGTACCAAGGAGCTTGTTGGTAACTATATGGGTAAAAGGAAGATCTCATTTAGATCTCTTAAAAAATATCCACTCAATTCACTTCTATCCAATGGCGTAATTCCCAGGGAGGTGGTTGACTCGCCTTCCCTGGAGGTGTTTAAGGTGCGGGTGGATAAGGTACTGAGGGGCATGGTTTAGAGACTGGTGGGAATGGTTGGACTTGACTATCTGGTGGGTCTCTTCCAACCTGGTGATTCCATGATTCTATGATTCTATTATTCATTCTGCTGAGCATCCTGGTGAGCAAATAAAACAAGCACACTAACGATGTGTGCTAACAATAACAGTGTATGTGAGCATGGTATAGTTTTAGCAACTGATGTCCAGGTGAAATTATGTCAATGAAAGAATTTTAAATATCTGTACTGATGACTGTTTTTCTAGTTCTTTTTTTCATACTCACATAGTTTCTCTGTTTACATAGCACATACNCTCAGGAACTGGATTTGGGAATGCATGGACCTGGGATCAAGGGTAAAAAGACAAATGAGGTCCATGTTGGACAACAGCCATCAAAGAAGAGAACTTGATCGATATGTTCCCTCAGTTTTTTACTGGGTCTGATATATATGGAAATGAATACTCTGTTGGCCAGTTTAGGGTCACCTATTGTGTTCATTTCTCCTTCCAAGTGTGAGCCTTTTTTGGCCTCTTTCTCTTATGGTAGTCCATCAGTTTGAGGACTATCCATAGGGACAGATGTAAGCAATGGCCTTTCTGCATACCAATATTATCACTTCTAGACATTATTTGAAAACATGCAGTTAACGTTCAGAAAATGAAGTAATTTCAACAAGGCTTATCTGAAAAAAATAGAATTAGATTCTATTCCACCTCAATACAGAACAGTAAGACTCATCCTGCAGCAAAAAGCTCCTCTGAAAGTTACAGCACTGTGCCCATGAAAATATAGTTGCAGCTGAGTAGAAGTACCAAGGATCTTGTTGGTAGCTATATGGGTAAAAGGAAGATCTCATTTAGATCTCTTAAAAAATATCCACTCAATTCACTTCTATTCAATGACATAATTCCCAGGGAGGTGGTTGACTCGCCTTCCCTGGTGGTGTTTAAGGTGCGGGTGGATGAGGTACTGAGGGGCATGGTTTAGAGACTGGTGGGAATGGTTGGACTGGATGACCCGGTGAGTCTCTTCCAACCTGGTGATTCTATGATTCTATGATTCTATTATTCATTCGGCTGAGCATCCTGGTGAGCAAATAAAGCAAGCACACTGATGATGTGTGCTAACAATAACAGTGTATGTGAGCATGGTATAGTTTTAGCAACTGATGTCCAAGTGAAATTATGTCAATGAAAGAATTTTAAATATCTGTACTGATGACTGTTTTTCTAGTTCTTTTTTTCATACTCACAGTTTCTCTGTTTACATAGCACATTTTTTTGTTAAACTACTACTAATCTATAAATTCTTCTCCCTAGGAAACTTGATAGGCTCCATAAGGGTGAAAAGAAGAACAGGAAAATGGACAGTAAGCAGGAGTGACATATTCTTCACTGCAGATCATAAAATTATTTTAATATCTACTTTTTAATTTTCATCCAGAGAAGAGTTTCTCATCTGCTTTGTTTTCACACTGTGTCTGAACTCTTCTGTATCAATAAAAATCCTTCTTCAAAAGCTTTTAATGATCTCATTTGTCATCAGGCAAAAAGTTGTTTTCATTTTTTTATTGGGGCAGTATGATAAAAGTCATACTTATGGCAATTTCAGAAACAGGTAGCCTTAAAATTTCAAGAGAGCACTAAACTTAAGATATTATTTAATTGAATTCCCTTAAAACCTGCTGAACTGGTTTTATATTCTGGAAACTGCAGAGTAGTTATTAATTTGAAAAACGTGAACAGAGGGCTGTGGATATATATTTTTCCTCTTTTTACAATTGACCCAAAACCTACTATGTGAATTCCATATTTTTTTCATTCAATAGAGAACTTCTCTTTTTGGATGAAACAACAAGAAAAAAGTGGGATTTTTCATCCTCTTTGGACAAATGTCTTGCAGAGATTAATAGAGGTGCCATTCTTTAAATAGTCTGTAGCACTTATGGGACAACTTAATTTTGGTCTGAATTTATTTGGAAGAAAGTACCCTTTGTTATTTTTAAGAACAATGTTTGGAAAGGTTTTGAAAACATCTTTTGCAAAGGTTTGGAGCTGTAAGAGTGAGGATTTTCCCAAACTCATTACCTGCAAATTCTTCTCACCACTAAAGCAGATGTCAACATAAACATACAGGATTCTTATGGTGTTATTGTTGTCCAGACCTCCTCTTTGATTAATTTAAGGCCAGTTACTAAATGCTAGGCAAGACATTCCATGTCTTTTGAAAGCTTTCCTAAAGTTCTTTAGCTGCGTTGGACCTGTACATAGCTTCAAAAATCTTTTAAAGCTTAAAATTCACACCAAAGTGTGTAATCTTCAGGAATTTACCCATATTTATAAAATCAGGTGTACTTATAACACCAAAAAAGGCAAAGTCCTCTGTGCAGAGGTCAATAGAATATTGCCATGACATGCAAATGTTGTGAAAAGACCCATCATGTAACCTTGGTCTGTACAACAACCTCTCAAGAAGCAAGAAGGTAGTTCTGGGTTCAGACTCTTTTCCACTATTCTGGCACAAGATAACAACACAAGCAGGTCTTGAAGCAGAGACAGAGAATCTGAATTGTGACAGAAAAAAAACAAGCTAGCAAATGAGATTGCCAACCTGATGCATAATGAAGAAGATAGAAAAAAAGAAATGCCAACTGTCAGAACACATGCATGGGCAAAGGAGTTTCTGGCAGAGAGAACAGCAGCAGGAGGAAATGAGCTTACAGGAGGCACAGAGTATTTTTTTGTTAATAATTAGCAGGCAGTTTGAAAAATTTCTTTTTTTTTTGTTTTTTAACAGGTGTTTCTAGCAAACTGCTTTCACTCCAGGTCTGGATCTCTTAAAACAGTATATGGGCTCTAATGTAAGGTGTTGCATAGCCTACATTGCAGAATTCAGTGATTCTTGGGGTATTGGTGAAACTGGTATTACAGCATACTTTTAAGAATGACTACCTATATTGATTTAAAGTTTTCAAGTGATGGGTAGGAATATGGCAGAACATTGTAAAATATTTTTATAGTCAGTTAGCATTTCCAAAAAATAAGAACCTTCTGTCTAGTCTAAATATAGCTAAATTTGAGCTCCAGCTTCTTGTTTTTAAAATAACTTTTTTATTTTTGGGCTGAGAAGCCCCTTTTACCAGAAAAAAAATCATCTAATCCTTTAGGTACTCATTAGGCATAATAAAATTTACACTTTAAATTCTCTTGGATACTTTCAATAGATAAATAAACTGTAACTTCATAACTAAGATTTTTCCTGACTTTGCACATGGTTGTAATAAAAATTATTTTATCAAAATATTTTTTAATGTAATTAATTGCATTTGCAAGAAGAAACTCTGATGATGGGACTGTGCCTATTGTGAGTCCTGCCTTATCCAGTCCTGCCAAGTTTGACATATCACAGTCACTTATGTTGTATAATCTGACACGCTGACATAATGAGAGCTGATATGTCACCATAATGATAGACCTATTCTGAAAAATGAAAGAAGACGTGGCTCATAATATCAAGGTTAAGATTACTATGGCTTTCAGTAATGTGCTCTTTCCAATTAAGATCACAGTCAAGCTGTGCTAAACATATATGCATGTGAACATGGTCATTCATATAATTGCATGCTTCTATAGTTACAAGTACAGTATATAATCTTATGAAGAATTTTACAGCATTTGGTAGTAAAGCAGCTGAGTAGTAAGGAATATAAAAAGTCATACAAAAATTGCTTTAAGTATTTAACTGTCAATAATAGATTTTCTGTATATTTTTTAGGCCATCTAATGGTTTTCCATAGTGAGAATTCAAAACTATATTACATTCCAAAAAATTTTTAAAATGACAGACAAGTCATTTAATTGTAAATCTATTAAGATTAACCATTCGTTCCCAAAGACTCCAAGGTTATGTACAGTCTTAAGTTTGATTACCCGTAGAACAGGACTGGCATGGAAAGCATAGACACACTTACAGTAAATGTGTGACCATTTTTAGAAAACACCTGTCAACGTTCCTTTGCGTTGTATGGTTACCAACATGGTGGAAGTACAGCAAATTGTGGCAATTACAATTATGCTACAGCTAGGACATTTGAAAAGAATACAATTTTTTAAAAGCATTTTATTCATTCTTTTTGCCAAAAGCTTTTAAAAATCTTTCATTGTAGGCCTATGACCTTCCAGAATTATATTTGACTCTTTAAGAAATAAAAGGTGCACACTTTCCCCATCAAGCTGCTGAGCTCTTACCACTTACCATCAGGTGAAGGCAAGGACTTTTGGCACCTTATATGCAATAGGTTCTACAAGAAGGTCTTGGTCATCTAAGTTGTGCAGTGTAGACCCAGGAAAAAAACTCCTTACTCAGTGAAAGAAAGCATCCCTGGAATAAATTTTCTGACTTTTTGTCTTTGTAGTAGTCAATTTGCCAGGAATAATGCTACAAATAACGAAACCCTTCTTTACTCCGAGTGGTGATATTTATAAGTGCTTTCTGCATATTTACTTTTTTTTCCCAAAAAATCCCTAACCTAAAAGCTCTACTAGGCAGTGTAATTCAACCACTTATCTCCTAGTAACTAGGGAATATTGGTGAATTTTGTTTACTAAACAGTAAATTTTTCTCTCTCGGATCAAAATGATAAAGAAGAAACCAGGTTTTATATTAAACTTTAAACATGTGACCCCATGAATTTTAAAACATAAGCTCATATTCCTTCCAGGAGAAATCCCTTCCATAACAATATAGAAGGATAACTCTGTCCAAATTAAGTAAAAATCACGCAGCAGATACAATAATGTTTCAGTCACTAGAAATTCTAGCCTGGAATTCTGCTACACAAAGAGGGAAGCTAACATAACACTTCCCACTCACCTGCATCACTCCCTGTAAAATCCATCCTAAAGAACTGTGGGAAAGCACATCTTTGTCATAAAGATTCAGTTGCAGAATTATCTTGTCAGGAATTTGTTTGTATAGCTTTTCTATTTCTCAATAATTTTTTTACAGTGTCTTAATTCTGAATTTGTTTTCAACACCACTGTGCTTGTTAAAATATTACAGGGAAGTAATAAAAATACAGGACATACATTGGAGTGATGTATTTAAATCTATAATTTTATGATCATTTAAAATATAAATGTGGTATTAAGAGGAGACCTTATTGCTTTCTACAACTACCTGAAGGGAGGTTGTAGAGAGGAGGGAGCTGGCCTCTTCTCCCAAGTGACAGGGGACAGGACAAGAGGCAATAGCCTCAACCTCCACCAGGGGAGGTTTAGGCTCTACATTAGGGAAAAAAAATTTCACAGAAAGGGTCATTAGGCACTGGAATGGTCTGCACAGGGAGGTGGTTGACTCGCCTTCCCTGGAGATGTTTAAGGTGTGGGTGGATGAGGTACTGAGGGGCATGGTTTAGGGATTGGTGGGAATGTTTGGACTCAATGATCTGGTGGGTCTCTTCCAACCTGGTGATTCTATGATTATTAAAAAATGGAGTGCAACAATGTAATTTCCCAGCTTCATTTTGCCTGCTTCTTCTTTTGGTTCACTTAAATTTGGCAGCAATCTATGTATAGTACATTATTGGAAGGAAAGAATAAAGAGTGCTTGGAAAAAGACCCACATTCTTTTTTTTTTTCTTTTATAGAAGAACTGAATTTCACAGATTTGCAACAACTGTGAAAGTGCTTGATCAGTACGAAAACAGGCAAAGTTAATTAATGATTTCAATTTCAAAGCACCTTTGATTAACTGAAACTAGTACACAGGGAGGAAAACTACTTTTCGTTAATGGCTCTTTTATCGTTTCTATTATAAAATGCCTTTAATTGACAGCACATATTTTCCAAACAGCCTGTATTATTAGATTAGAACTCTTGATGTTTTTCACATCTGGGTATATGAGCAAAAATAATTAAATTTTATAATAAGGGGAAAAACAGAGTAATCCATCATACTACTACTGGAGCATGTGCAATGAAGTCTGAGTGGGTGCCAAATTAAAAAATTAATCTGTACAAATATGTCAATTACAGTAACCAAAATAAAATTTCAGCTCCTATTCAAATGAATATGAACCATAAACTTTTCTCTCAATCTCACTGTGGTCCTGTGAGTCTTCACTTTTTAAGTTGCACCTAAACACATATTTAAGGTTACTAGCATTGCACATTAGCTATAGAAATCACATAGAACATCAAAGTCCCAACTGAAACAAATCTTCAGGACTTTTGAATTTTAAGTTCCTCCATTTCTTGTGCTGTTGTCTCAGCTTCATTGCAGCAATCAGTATGACATTAACTATTTTTCTGAAGCCATCGCTCATATACTAGCAGCTTCCTAAGGTAAGCACAGTGTGATTCAATTTCTTTAGATGCTGATTTTTGCATTCTTCTCATCTTTCTCTACCAGAAGTTCTCATTTGTCAGGCACTAGAATCCTGTTTAAAGACTAAATAGGGAGCTCTGAACAGTCAGAATTTGTGTGTGTGTCCTGTGAAAGGTATTGTTCAACACACATCACTTATTTTTTTCTTTGTGGTTAAAATGGATTGCTATTGTAACAACCAAGAAAAGCACTGCATAACTCTTGTTTCAGCAGTGCAGATTCATACATCAATGTCGTGTTTGCTTCACCTTTCTCCATATGGAAGAAGATAGCATGCCCTGGTAGACACGCTTTCATGACTCAATATGGTCAGTTCACTGATAATTCATGTGAAAGGACCTCAGGAAGTCTCCAGCCCAACCTCCTCCTCCAAGCAGGGTGAGCTATGGGGTCAAGCTAATTTGTTCATGACTTTTTTTGCAGCTGAGTCTTGAAAACCTCCAAAAACCTCCAAAATTGCAGCCTCCATAACCACTCTGGGCAGCCTGCTCCACTGTTGTGCTTTCCTCATGGAGAAAGAGGTGGGGGTTTTTTGTCACCAGCCTAAATCTCTCTGCTTTAAAGCTATGTCTGCAGTCTCTTTCATCTTCCCACCATGGTCCGCTGAGAACAGTCTGAGTCCATCCATAACCTTGTAGTACTGGCAGACTCTTGTTAGGTCCTCCTGAACCCGTGCCTTCTACAGGATGAAAAAACCCCATTTTCCTGAGCTTTTCCTCACAGGGTAAGTGCTCCAGACACTGAGTGTTTGGTGGCCTCTTCTGAACCTGCTCCAGTTTATCAGGATCTTTCTCGTGCTGTGGGACCAAAAATGGGAATAATCTCTTCCCACAATCGACTGGCCAAACTCTCATTAGCAAAGCCTCAAATACTGCTGGTTATCTCTGCTGCCAGAATATGTTGACAGCTCAGGCTCAGCTATCTGCCTACCAGAACTCCTACGGACTTTTCTCCAGAGCTGTTCCCCAGCTGGTAAGCCCTAGCATAGATTGTTACAAGGAGCTTTTCCTTCCCAGATGCAGGATTCTGCACTTTTCCTCATTGAATGCAGTGAGTTTCACCTGAACCTATTGCTCCAACTTGTGTATATCCCTCTGAAGGATTTTAATTGCCTCTTCCCAGGTCACTGATGAAGATGTTAAACTAAACATATAATGCACTTGCTACTGGGCTCCAGATACAATGCAGTTCATTAGCCACAGCCATAAACAATCTTGTCCACCCAGATAGACTGTAATGTCACAGCTAAGATACAAGAAATTTGTGGAAGACAGCACCAAAAGCTTTGCAGGAGTTGAAGTAAGTAACATCCATGGCTCTGCCTGCCCTCTCAAATCCAGCCAGTATCTCAAATCCAATATCAAAGGAGGAAGCCAGGTTGATTAGTCATGATTTACCCTTGGTAAATAAATTGTTATTGATAACTGATTACCCTTCATCTGCACAGAAATGTGTGCCAAGAGAACACCTCATAATTTTCTCAGAGGTTGTACTTTGTAGCTTCCCAAACAAAGCTTCTTTTTGCATAGAGCTGGAGAGACATCACAAAGTTAATTGCCAACGTGCCCTCTTAAAGCTATTTTATACAGACCAGATTATTTAACTCCACCTATGTACGCACAGTTTGGTTGTATTTATTAGACACCTATCACCTCCAGGGAACACTCTTCCCAAATCCACTGCATAGGAAGGATTCTGTTCTGACATGCCAGTCTGAAGAGGTTGAAGAGAAAAACAATTAATTTTCCTATTATAATCCTGTCATACTGAACATTTCAGTATTGTTTTACTTTGAGATCTGCTAAAAAGAGACATTTCTCAGGTATCGTAACACTGTCTTGTTCTGTCTTGTTCATATTTTGTGGAGATTATAGACAACTCAGTTCATACCTATAAGTAAACCAAGCTGAAATAGAACTGTCAGATTTCCCTTCATTACATGCAAAATTTACTTTTATGCAGTGATGTATCAATCATGTGCACATAAGCAAGTTTCATGAATGTTCATCTGATGGACATCAGTTATGAATATCCTTTCCTTTTTAGTATAGTTATGGAGAATAGAAGTTGCAATATTTTTCCTGACTTTTATTTTTGTTTCATTTAAAATAATTATCAGCATTCTTATGGAGTCCCAGTAAAACTGGCTATAGATAATTTAGGTCTTTTACCACTAAAATACATTTTCTGGTAGGAAGATTGTTTTTCTCAGCATTATGAATATTGGAAAGGTGCCTTTTAATATATCATCTTAAAAAAACTTGAGTGCCTTGCTTAGGAAACACAATATATTGTTACCAACTCTGCAAAATAAATAACTGTATGAATGGAAGCCAAGTTTTTTTGGCTTAATGTTCAAGATGCTTCAAAAACACACTCACAAACTTTACAAGTGCATCTGTAAGAGTCTGCCTGTGAAACTTACAGAATACACTGGAAACGGTTTTCACTGATAATATTAGTGTTCCTTAAAGTCTCTTGTATGTCTGAAAGTGTTAGTTACAATATTTATTGAGTGGAAATAAAAGTAGAATTATTCTGAGACTATATTCTACAGTGGAAGGTGTATCTATATAAAAACAAGCAATTTTTTTTCCTTGAAAAACCCCTTTAGTACCGAGATAGGAAAGTAGAAGTCCTTTGTCATCATGTCGATCATATTAAAATATCTTCACATGGCAAAAAATTACCAGTGGTAAAGCTAAAACATATGGATAGCAGATTAGAGCATTTAATCATTAATTTATTTAGCATTATTAATGCTGTAAACCAATGTAGGTAGTAGATTTTTCATCATTTATTTAATCACCCCTCAATTTTATTTTCATGCAAGATGTGAAAAAAAACCCACCACCTTTTCATTCTAATGGTCAAAACCCCGTACTTTATCTTTCAGTAACTATTTTGTAATACAAACTATAATAACTATCTTTTTTCTTATGAGGAATTACCTATTATCTGATCCAGATTATTTGCAGATGGATGCATTCATAACTGTATCATTACTGAATCAGAAGTGGAAATTCTGACAAATTTTTGTGTTTAGTTATGCACATTAGTCACAACAAGGTGAGAAAATGGGATATCTAAATAAGGATGGATGTTACTTCATGTAATTTCAGTGATTTAAAAGCTCTGTCTATGCTAAACAATTACTTGCAGTCCCTCTACAGTCAATGGAGTAAAACAGACAATTCCTGAGGGTGATTAACATTCCTCACTAATCTCCTTCAGGAGGTTTTTAATCCCACTTAGTTCTCCCTGCTGGCAACCGGGGGAGCAAACTCAGATTTTTAGGTGGCCTGTGTGAGGGAGGATTCACGTCACGTGAACTTTGCAGGGCTGTAAGAGGATTTCTGGGATGGCAGTGGAGTGGACAGGATGAGGAAGGATAGTTTTCTCGACCATATACAGTAGGTGGCACCATTTTTACACAGTAACAGAAATCCAGTTTCTTGGTAAACATCTTTGTCAGCAGAAACAAAGATGCTCCTAGGCTGTTAGACTTGGCACGGAAAGCATGCTTAAGGTCAAATAAATTTTGGATGCACAGGTCATGAGAGTATTATGAGACCCAGACAATGAAGCGGTGATCATCATACTGAAGACTAAAATCTGGGTCAAATCCAATTATCTGCAGTGGGTAAGAGGGCTGCAAGCTCTTGGAAGCTTGGAGAACCTTTAATACCTTGGAACTGCAGGATAAGCAGAAATGTTTTCTGTCTGATTTAAAAGGAATGGACAGATAAGGAATAGATCCCCGTAGCACCTTGAGACAGACAACTTGCTGCAGAGCAGAAGCAGTGTGAAATAGACACATGCTGTCCAATAAAACCAAAAAAGAGCAATAAATTTTATAGATGTCAGATAAAAACCAACAACACCAACAAAATTTGTAGCTGTAGTACAAGGTAAAACCTGATTATATGATGGAAAGTGAGTCACAGTATGTGTGCTCTGCTGTAAATATGGTACTGCTTAAATAAAATGGTGAACAACTTGTTTCCAAAGTAAAATAATTGATATTACTGATATTTATCTTTTTCTGCAGTGACTGGTAAGCTTTGACAGTATGAAGTCTGATCTTGTTCAAATACTATTTGTTGACGAAAATGTCATGTTCCATAGTGAGAGGCCCCACTTGCAGAATCAATCCTAATAAAGATGAGAAGAGAGAAAATGGTGTCTTACTAGTAGTAAATATGATCTGTGACATCTGATTTTTATTTACTGTGGTAACAAAATGAAGAAAATGAAAAAAAAACCCAACTTGCTGCCATTTCAGTAGAACTGATTCTCATCTAGAAGGAACTACAAAGCTGTTGCTTTAGTATTTGATAGCTATGGTTGGACTTGATGATCCGATGGGTCTTTTCCAACCTGGTGATTCTATGAATTTATGATTTATGTATGCTGAAGAAACTTAATTGAGTTCTTATTGTAAATTAGGACTGTTAGGTGCTGAAGAAATACAGTTGAGAGTGGAAGGTGTCCTGTTTTCCAGATTAGAGAGAGACTGCAGATACATGTCATTTTTGTAGTAAGGTTGTTAACCGTACTGAAGACCAAAATAATAATATTCTGCACTGTCTCAGGTATACTCTATCAACAGCCTTTCTGAGTACATTGAGAGTGAATGTATTCTCAGTTCTTATAAAAGCAAAGACCAGGGGATATAAATTTTTGATGGCGATACTAGAAATATCAAAGGACATGATATACGAAAGACACTGTATCCTTGCCTATAGACTACAGTAAACGAAGGCAAATGGAAACTTTTATTATGTACAGTGAGTGTATTGCTGGAGTGTTGGGCAAGACTTCTGGAAGAATAAACTAAACTATTTTGACATAAATTATTTTGCAGACTGCGAAGAGGAACTTCATGTCAAAGGAATACATCTTTCTTTATCTCCTTGCATTATCAGAAGCATTCTAAAAGTACTTTAGTGAACCTCTGGACTATGAGAAACTAATGGCAGCCCTTTTGAAATGACCCCTCGAGGACAGTTCTGCAAAGTGTTTCATTTCTGTAAGAACTAATGGGAACCAGGGACCTAAATACTGGCTACAGTTCTAAATAGCTTTGCACGTCTGAGCCACATATATTTAAATTCACCAAAGAAAGTCATCAAAGCTTTGTAATACTAAGAAGGATTACACTACGGCAGCTATGCAAACAGTTGCAGACAGTCCACCTGCTATTGTAGTTTAATACAAATATGGTACAGGCCTTTGTAGTGACTTCAGATTATGAAAATAGTAACAATTACATTCAGTGGTTTGCATGTTACTATTACTTCTGTCAGGTCACAAGGATAGTAGCCTTGTACTAGACTCTTGATTGTTCAATCTTCCTGAATTGGCATGAATTTTCACTACTCCTAAAACGTCAACAAATTCCTGAAAACACTCTGTGTTAGATAATCTGTATATAGAAATGAAATAAATCTGAAAATAGTGAAAAGACATAGGAATATGGATGTATTAATAGCTTCAGTAACACAGGCTTAGACTTCATAATGAAATGTAGGTTGGTATATTTAAGATTGTTCTTTGAAAGTAATCATATTTTAATTGCTCAGACTAGCAAAATTTCTTCTCATATGCACTGTTCTACACTTAAAACTCAGTGTATAATTGAATCGAAGAATTACCACAGCATTTCCATAGTAAAAGCAAAATTTAGCTAATGAAGGTGCTTGCGATTTATTCCAAAGAAAATCTTTGTGTTGTTTTAAGTCCTCTATTTCATTTAAAAATGCTTAAAAGCAATTCCAATTCTTTGTTTGCAATGAACACCACAGAAATGCAACCAGATACAATCCTGTCCAACTCCATGGAATGCATGGAGTAATTCTCTGTTTCTCTGTGAACATCCTCATACTTACTCCAGGGTTGTTGATGATGAACCATGTTACAACAGAAGACGGAAAACTTACTCACATTACTTACTTTGCTGTATGTCCATAGGAATTTCACTGCTTGAATGATGTTGCAGCAACAAATTTGGCTTCAGCGTTCAAAAACTAAGTTTGTCCGACATGCTTAAAACCATAATTGGTGCTGAGAAAAGAAAAGGAAGAGTAAGTACTCCTCAGACTTTATCAAGAAAACAGATTGTTTACTGTGCCTTGTTTCTACAACTACACACTATTGTGTCAGATTAAAGGGTCATGTTTATGAATGGATATATGAAAGTTTACCCAGGGTCTTAGATATTTCACCTTGAAAATCATACTTTCACTGGCTTGAGGTGAGATAATTGAGGCTTAATAGACTGTGCTAGACAATTGCAGAGAGATTTACGCCAGTGTCCTTTTTTCCCCAAGAGAATGTAGGAAAATAGACTGTTGGTAAGCAAACCACCAAATTTTGTCTCCAAATGCAGTCTTTCTGTAGAAATTACTGATTACCTGTGATTCTGAGAGCTGGGAAGTGACTGTTAAAGAATAGTGGTTATGTAAACTACTGGAGAACCCAGAAAGCACGAGACTCAAGTTTGAACAGAAGATGAAATAGGAACTCCCTGTTCCTGTGAAACGCCTACTCAATTTTAAGAAAGATAAGTCAGTCTGTTGCTTTCATATCATGCTCAATATGGTATAGTGCCCCAGTACCATACTTCAATAGGGCTTTCATGCTTCTCTGACTTGGCTTAAATAGGACTCTCAAGAGCAGAACTACCATTAACACTTCTGGAGTGACTGGTCTGAAAGTTCCATCAGAAATGTCAGTTGCTTCAGTTTTAAAAAATACGGCATAACAATACAAAGCCATTCTCATTGTCCATTTCTTATATGTGTTATTGTCATATTGGTATATGCAGCAAATAGAGGGATAGGGAAGCTATTTTATCTTTGTAATTGTGCTTTGCTCATGTTTATTTGACTGTTCTGGTATTACTTTGTCAGTGACTACCAAAGACTTACAAATTTGTTCCAAATAGCAGTAATTCATCCAGATAAGTAACTTTGGAAGTAGTCATCATCAAAAGAAACACCAAAAACCAAACAAATATAAATCAGTTACAGTTTGACATCTGTTTAATTCCTGCTGTTATTGCAATGGCATAGGAAAAATCTCAATGATAACCTAAAATAAAAAATGTCAGTTCTCACATAGATGTCCAAACCCCACGGATGCACTAAGAGAAACTGGGAATTGCATCTCCTCAGACAGTGGAAACTCAAGAATAAGCAAGACCTACCTGAACCAGCAAAAATAATGCAAGAATTTCAGTGCTGTAAAAAGGATTACTTTTGTTTCTCAAATTTCTATTAACTAAGACTTTGGATGAAGCAATACTGGAGCTATAGCTATATTTTTTTCCCTTCTGGTCATAAGCTCTGGATGTCACTGAAGAACAGCCAGATGTGATATGTGAAATGGAATGAAACGACCTAGTGAGGTGATGTCATGATGCTATTCTTTAAATAAAAATTTTCTGTTTAGTTCTCTTTTCTATTTGTTGTTTCTAAATGAGATGCCTTTTCTTTCTGTCAAATATCTCTGTCCTCACAAACATTCCTGAACTGAAGAGATGAAGCTCTTAACCACAATGATAAGCCTTATTTTCCAACACAAGAATTATCTGTGTTCAACACTCCTTTAAACTCTGTTATTAGCTCCAAAGAAGTTGCACTAAAAATAATCTCATGTCAGTTATTGCTGTGCTAAGGAATCTATATAGGTGCTCGAGATCGCCTCTTACATTGTAGCAGGTTTTTCCACTGTGGGCATGAAAGTATTAAACTATTGAGTTGTTCACAAAACTACTTGAGGTATTGCTGAGTCATGACTTTTCAAGAATTTCCCATCCTGATATTATAGACCTTGCCTGCCTTGTTCCTAAATACTCAACCTGGCTACATGCAATAGCCTATTGACAATATTCTACAACCTGCACAATCATTTCTTCATCAATGGGAAGAAATAGACATTTATTTTTGCATTCAGAGTAAGGTCTAGAGACTAGTTATGAACATTTTTGTGTTATGTTATTCTTATCTAAGATGATTTCAATGATAAGAACTTCTCTTCAATGAAAAACAATGCTAGATGAGTTCCACTCCTTCACTCTAGATTTACTAATGCTATAAAGCACCAGGGTTCCAAATTTAATTTCTGTAGCTGTTTAGGGCTTTGTCTTTAACTTTAAAAAAATATAAACAATTTCCTGTCTGATCAGTTTGCAAATAGATTATTTCTTTAGTGTATATGTATATGCACATTAAAATTAAGCTTTTTCAGCCAGAAAATTTATGGGTTTGATTTTTTTTTCCTACAAAATGCTGTAACTTGCCAGTTCTGACTGTACCCTTAGAATTTTTCTTATGCTTTACCCTTTGTATGTCTTTTAAAACTGTAACTGTACTTGCTTGTAGTCTTGTACATTTAATTACATATTTAGTTAGATGTTTAGTTCAATCTTCTTTTAAGAGTTCCCTGTTATGAACAGAAAAAAAAAATCAAAAATAAAGGTAATTTAATTTCCTTGAAAATTAAATTTTAGACCACTGAATTCTGTTTCTTTCCTATTTTCTCATTTAACAGAGATTTAATAAAATAAAAAAAAAAGCAAACAAAATCAAATCAAACAAACCTACAAGAAACAAACACAATCAACCCCCCAAAAATGTAGAAAGATGACAGTCTAGAAATCATTGTACTGACCACAAACTTTGAGTATGTCAATCAGGTGTCTCAGAGAGTCATGCTGGTCAAAAACATGCCAGCAATTTAAAAACAGTGGCAATCACCTGCTTGTGTTTGAGATGCTACTGTGACACTGACAAATTTGCTGCTACTGAAATAGTCTGTTAATCAGCAGCCTGCTGCTTGCAGATATCTCAAGTATCCTGTACCGTGCCGTAAAGGGATGAACATATTCTGTCATTTTTAATTGAGTAAATTATTTTGATCCTTGAGCAACAGTTACAGCTTAGCAGACATTTTCAGCAAGGTTTATGAAGGGGTTGTCATGCAGACTTCACACCTCTGTGTTTTAAAAGATGGTAAATTTTCTGTTGACTTAGCTCTGTTAGTTTCTTTCTTGTATAGAACAAGCCGTGCTATAAGGCAGAGCTGCATTTCCTGAAGTCTGACAGCTCTGTACAAGACCTACAATGATTTCATATAACTAGACACGTAGCATTGAAAATACAGATTTTTGAATTATCTTTTTTCCCCCCTTCTTTGGCAATTTCATGACCAAAGCAGTTCAGATTTGTTGCATTCTATGATTGTTACAGAAAACTAGGTCAGGGCAGCATATTTCATTCCACATTGTCAGCAACAGACTAGGAGGTGAGCAACTGCACATTTTAACTGCTTATTGATGTCTCTTGCAGAGTGCTCCCATTTGAAAAAAAACCAGAGAAATAATATTACAAGAACTATTGGCTTTATTTAAATACCCACAAAATATATGTTCCCAAATTAGTATTTGTTTAGGATTCAAATTTATTCTGGATGTAATATCTTTGTAAGATACAAGCCACACAAGCCAGCTGCTTTCACACTCTAGAGCAACGACATTGTGGATGCTACAAGAACCCAAATAGGAGGGAAAGAATTATTTTATAATTCCAAGCTGAACAGCTGTGTTGCCACAGCACTGCCATTTAGTAAGCATGTAGCATGCTTCTTTTCATGAAAGTAGTAGTTATTATCTAAGCAGAACATTTCATCTTCAAAGAGCAAGCCAAACATTCACTAATTAATCCATACAACATACTGAAAAGGTGATAAGTAATATCTCAGCTCTTTCTTCAGATTCAAAGACTATAATTGGTCTAAACCTAAGAAGGAATTAGTATAACGCAGGCATAAGCAGAGATCTGTGTTGTGCTCTGATTATTAAATCACTGGTAACTGCATATGTATCTTTCATTACATGTGCTTTCCAAGTTTTTAAAAAAAGTTTTCCTTTAAGTGGTATTTTAAAAAAAAAGTTCAGGCTAAAAGTAAGATAAAACATAAAAGTATGACAACCAATTCAATATAAAATTAATAATATAAAAATTAAGAGAAAGCTTGTAATAAAATATGCTTATGTGTACATGTGTTCTAGGATTTTTAGCATTACCTGATAATATATTTCCTCAAACATACTTCCCAAGATCCTTAATTTATAATAGAATCTTGAGAAAGACAGTGGTTACCTCAATAGGAACAGCTTAATGTGATATGTGGCCTGCTGCACTGCTTCTGTCCTAAGTTAAAGTCTTGCTTAAAGGACTGTGAATCTTATGCAGCGGCACATAATAAATCTTCTGTTTAAAGTCTGGCATTTATAAATTTTCAAGAAACTGCTTGACAAGGGAGCTGTTAACAGCTGTGGGAAAAAATGAAAGTGTTACAGATAAGGGATGCTTTCCCATGCTTCTGCTCCTCCCAGTTATTCGGTACAATGGTAAACATGTTATGATCGAACACTGCTTCTTAAACAACATTTTGACAGGTTTCTTAACCTTCTGAAGTCCTAGTATTTTTGTTAGGGAAAGATGGAGTGGCCTGTTTGGGTTCGTATCCCCTAGCATGTGCAGACAAATCTATCCCTTCTGCTGAGAGTACTGCAGGAGGTGCACATCACTTAAAAAATGTCCTTTTGACAACTCAATATCAAGGTTTTAAATGCACTTGTCTCTCAAGATACCTACTTTACACAGAAATGTGGAGTCTCTGGTGGTAGAAAAGCACAAACATTAGCTTTTTCTGACTGTTTTCATAAGAAAGCATCTGAAACAGCTGAGGTACTATTTGAAAAACAAATGGCTTGGGACATATGGCACTAAGTGACTTTTGGCAAACCTATAGAGAAAGGCATATGGCATGTGATAACCTTGAAGGAAGAAATGTTTCCTTGTATCCTGTAAAATGATATGAAAAAATGACCTGTGAACCTATTCCCAGAAACTTGAAAAAATGTTATTCACCTAGCAGAAATATCATATCCTAATAACCACAAAGTAGAGTTTTCTGAAACCCAAAGGACTTTGTGATGTCTGAAGCTGGACACAGGAAACCTGATGGTACCTAAACTGATAATTATTTTGAAAATTTGAGTTGCTTTTACGGTAAATTTGTCTCCTATAATCAAGGCTGTCTAAAATTAATCATATAATCTAACCACTCATTTAAACTTTTCTTTCAGCCAGTATGTAAAAAAGAGAAATCTCCAGAACAAAAATACTCTCATCCTATGATTTTTTTGTAAGATAGGTGCTGCAACCAAACTTAAAACAACTTGAAAATTTGGACTAGTTTCTCAACTTGTGGATGAATAAAGCTGTGACAGATGAATCTCTTAAAGCATTATCTACTCATCATCACAGAAATACATCCAATAGCTTCAAAGGCTAAGCCATCCTCTGACATTCAGGGCTAACAGAACAAATCTAATCTCATGTCCACAGAGTCAACAAGAACAGTACATGTACCTTTAGTAGGCTCTTGGCTTGGGGCTATGCTTGTAAACTGCTCAGAAAATCCTGAACACCCTCACACTCTATGGATGCTAATAAGGATCATGGGTCATTATTATCTTTCAAGTCAGAGCTGCATAAACCAAACGAGATGAAAACAGCATTTCTTCTCAAAGACCTTCCTAGTTGATTATAATCTGCATTTCCATGGATGTCGTATTGACCTTTCTACATCATTAGGAGTTGCATCCTCAGTTTTAATAGAAACCAAATTTTATTGTAGGAACATAACTGACCACATTCGTGTGCAGATAATTTAGGAGATAACAGGAATAAGTGATCAGATTGTCTTGATCCCATTTGGAATATTTAATGATGAGTTCAAGCTGTAGAACATATGCAAGTATTCTTGCAATGAAAGTCTTATAAATGTATTTAACAAAAAATTTAAAAAAATCATAAATTCAAATTTATTTTCATTAGATTAATGTAATTTTCAATTATTCATTAGATGTAATTAAAAAATAAAATCATACTCTTCAAACTCCAATTGTATCTTGTTACACTGATGATTTTATAATTACAAATGAAAATTATTCTAATGGGAAAGAAATTGTTTGCAGAAAGGTGTTAAAATTGATTTTTGTTAGAGAAGCACACCAAATACATTTTAATAAAGCAGTCAGGCTGGGATTGGACACAAGATCTGTAGTAGGCACATTTACAGATTAGCTCCCATCCTCCAAAAATAAACTCCTTGTGTTGATTTTAATTATGAACTGACATCATTAGAAAAAATGACCTTACACACTCTTGATTCAAATCACGCATACCTTATATGAAACTTCATATTGCTGCTAATGCATTGCAAATAATTACCTTATTCAACCGCTCAGAGGTTAAACAGACTTTTTCATACTTCATAAAGAAAAATAAACACCATCATGTAGACCTAAGTTTTTATATAAGAAATTAGGTCGTGTCTTCTCTTCCCAATTCTCCCTATATAAGCTCATGTCTTTTTAATGGAAATTACTTGCAGATCTGTGGAGAGGCAATTCATATAAATCAAAATTGTGTATAAAACTGATTCTTTATTTTAGTTTCTGTTGCAAATCTACCCACCATCTTTCCTGCTCACTCATATCCCTCATTTATTGCAGTCTAGTTCATGTACACTCATAGGTAATGCTCCTAACAGTTGGTTGCAGCTGAAGAAGCTGCACCACCAAAATCTGGATACATTTATAGCACCCAAGAGGACCAAGGAGGAGAAGATGTCTCCATCTTTGAACCCTCCAGATCCTGAACTAATTTTTTCAGGCTGTTTCCAAGAAGACCTATCAGGAGTCTAAATTGTGCTGATTGAAAGTCATAGCACAGGATGGTTGCATGGCAGTGCTGGAAACGTGCTGTGTCTCCCCTGACCCACAGCACCATGTTTGGGAAGCAGCACTGGGAGAGAGGATGCTGCTACCAACCATTTCTGAAACCTCACGCAGTTATATCATAGTGAGATGCAGAGCTTCACCAAGTTGCTTTGACAGGGAGAAAAAACCCAGCCAGATCATTTGCTCTGCTGACAGTGTTTGTTCACTCTCTGCTTAATTATACTTTTTTCATGATGCACCCAGCAGTACATAAACAGTGTATGCTAACTTCCTAATTATATAACATTGAACATTAATTATTACAGTGAATTATTTATAATGCCTTCAGTGTCCCAGGCCTAAGCAAGGATGACATCTACTAATACACATAGGACCACTTTATCTGCAGCTCAGTATTTCAAATTAGAGTAAGGGCTTATTTAAAAAAAAAAGAATTCTTTCTGTAAAGCAGTGAATGGGTTGTAAAGAAGAGAGGACAGATACCTTCTAAATGAAAAAAATTGGAAGTAGCAAGGCAACTCATGTAGTTTTCCATTGACTCAAGTTAAAAACATAATTTTTATGACATTTTTCAATAATGCTTTCAAATACACATACTTCATAAAGCCAAATAATCACTTAATATGAAATAATTCGTAACAGCTTTGAAATAAAATAATTTGTAACAGCTTTGAAATAAAATGTACTCCTAATTAGTTTATTTCTATTGTTTCCTCTCTGCCTTTCCCTGCAGTTATTCTACATCAACTCACTTAAAACACAGAAACAAGGTAACTATGATTCTTGACTTCGAGTGTGAATTTCATTAGCTTAAAAGAGATCTGTAGCAATTATAACTGGTGTTTTGTGCAAATCACATTTATTCCTTTCTTAATTTAGATTTGGCAGAGAAATAACTTTCACCACCTGATAGAATATTTGACATTTTGAAATGTAAGAGCTATGTTCTGTCATAAAAATCATTGTTAGGTCAGGACAATGCTATTCAAACTACGTCAAAGCAAAGAAGTTGGACAAAAAAAAATCACTTCAATTCAAGGGCAAAATAAAAATCAGTTCACTGGAAAAATCTTTCCACATCTTGTGTGAGCAATGGGAACTTCTTGGGAAGATTTGTCTGTGCTGGTGAGGATCAAATCACCTGTCAGGTTTCTGAAGGGACATATTAATCAGATTTGGCACATTGTTGATTGCTCCATTAAATCACCGCTGTGGTCCTGATTTGTCTCATCAGGTCACATGAAATTTTTTTCGAGGAGACTTGATATGGTAAGCTGTTTTTCAGGTTTCCTGACTGAAGATGTTTCACATTTATATGTGTTTTTTCATTAAAATAATCTAATCCATAATAAAACTGTATCCTAATAACAAGGTGTTATAGCACGTATACTTTTGTCCTGTTAAATACATTGAGCCAACACATGTACTTCTATTTGTTATTTCCTTTTACTTTTCCTATTTTGATTTTTCTGTTTTCACACTTTTTTCATTTTATAGTTGGTTTTTTTTCCTATTTTCATTTTCTATTTCTCTTCCTTTGCTTTACCCTCCTCTCTCCCATTTTACTTTTCTCTTCCCCTTTCCCTTCTTCATCTCACCTCACCTTTCTGTCTTATTTTCTCCATTCAAAGCTGTCCAGAATACTCGAAAAAACAAAGACCTCTTCCTAAATTTCTCTACTAATATTTAGGTCAAAAAAAGAAGGAAAAAAGTCAAACAGCTATGGAGAGCAATAAAGCTTTTAAAACTTAGTAGTATTGTCTGACAACGTATCTGGGAGACATCATATGACTTCTTTATGTTCCTAGATTTTCTATTAATATTTTGTATGTGCACCCAGAACTCTGAATGTGTGCATATTTAAGCAACCTAAAGAAATGAATATATTAAATTATCACTACTTTAAATATTTATCCTTTAGGTTTGCATATAAGGATATGATGTTCTCAAATCTATATTTGAACATATTATACTCATACTTGATGTGACACTGGAAGATGAGTTACAGTAGGTATGACTTTGGCACCCCTTAGATGTGAACTTGAGAGCAAAGCTGTGATCCAACATCTTCCTGTCCTGAAGTTCTCTGGAAATATACCTGGTGGTGACCTTTCAGCATGGCTGTTTCCTTTTTTGAGCCAGCACAAAGAAATATCATGGCACATAACATTTTCTGGGTGCCTACAGTTAGCCTGCGTAGTTTATATTTCAGCAACCCCAACAGACAGTTAACTTAAAATCCCAGTCTCAGTCAACAACCACTAATATTTCTCTGCCCTGATTCAGTTTGAATGAGTTTAATTAAAATCAACAGAGAATGTAAAAAAAAAAAAGAAAAAAATTTGGAAGCTCTGTAAGCATTTGTTCATGTGTCTTTAATCAATGACCTTTCTGAGAGACTGTCCTTACATCCACTGTGAGTTAACAGTACTTGATGAATCAGTAGCCATCACACATAGTCATTATGTGTATCAGGAATATAGACACAGGGCTCATCTAAGGTGTGGGTAGTGAGCAAAACAGCCTGTCAGTCAGCAGTTTCACTGCTTCGCTTTTGCCCAAGAATCTAAGGATGAGCTGCATATCTCCCTTCTAGAACAAAGTGACATCACATATATATTCCTGAGGAGAGACGTACCTTGGGAGGACATAGGAACTAGGTATAGATTGCTCTTAACAAGGAAAGTATGTCCAACTTTCTCCCTAACACCTTTCCACCTGTCTGTCACAATAGAACCATAGAATCATAGAATAACAAGGTTGGAAGAGACCTACTGTATCACTGAGTCCAACCATTCCTATCAAACACTAAACCATGTCCCTCAGCACCTCGTCCATCTGTGCCTTAAACACCTCCAGGGAAGGCGAATCAATCACCTCCCTGGGCAGCCTGTTCCAGTGACCAATGACCCTTTCCATGATAAATTTTTTCCTAATGTCCAGCCTAAACCTCCCCTGGAAGAGCTTGAGGCCATTCCCCCTTTTCCTGTTCCCTGACACTTGGAAGAAGAGGCCAGCTTCCTCCTCTCTACAACCTCCTTTCAGGTAGTTATAGAGAGCAATGAGGTCTCCCCTCAGCCTCCTCTTCTCCAGGCTAAACAACCCCAGCTCTCTCAGCCATTCCTCACTAGGAAGCCTGCACCTGGCTATCTGGGTCTGCTCGATGTTATGGAATTTAGCAGTAGCCAACTGCACTGGAGGCTGTGCCTGAGCCCAGCCTGACTAGTTTGCTCTCTAAATAGTCTGTGTACTGATCTTGGTGAGACTGGCCTTTAACCCAACTTATTTTTGTCATAGATATGGTTTGTCAGACCTCAGGAATACAGACTGCAACACAAAGCAAACCAGAGGGTCCCTGTGACATTCATTACGTACCCGCCGTGTGAGAAATGAGTGAGCCAAAACTGGGGTGTAAATTAGGAAGGTTGTATACACAGAAAGTGAAAGACAGTTCTCTTAATTGACTGAGTCATGCATCTAACAACAAGAGCTGTTTTTTACCCCCGAGAGGGTGATATTTCAACAAATACATCACTTTGCAGGAAAGGTAAGTGTCACTGTGACATGCAATAGAGTAGGTTTCTGTTGTGATGATGGTTATGTCCCGTTGTGACTCATTTATGGAAAGAAATAGAAAGATAAAAATGATGCAGGTTGGTACTGGCAATGACACAACAGCTGCCTTCTCACTGCTTTTGACTGAGACACTGTTTCAGCACATTCTTACCAACTTTTGTAGGGCTTATTTGGGGAAGACTGCTCTGCTACTGGAATCCTACAAATAATTATCTTAGGTTTGAATCCCAGCACCTGGACCTCTTTGGTTACAGACTCTTAGGTTTTGCTTCACCAGAAGCTAAGTAGATTTATGTGTTGTTAAATCCATGCCTCATATATGGAAGAAATATTTACATGTTTGTAAAATGTCAGCATTGAATCTTTCTTCTTAGCTTGAAAAATCAGCTAAAACACAGCAGAGCAGTTACATCTTAAAGGCAGATATCAGTGAGGGAAGGAAAAAAAACATGTTGTTCTATTTGCTAGAAGGGAGTGGAAGCATTGTATTGGACAGCTGTGTAAAAAGCACAAACTATAGAGAATGCTAAAAAATACCCAACAGCTTTTGTGTCAAACAATACAGTTTTAAACAGTGTCAACTGTTTCCTGCATGCCTTCCACACATGAAACTGGCTTTTTGTGAAATTCACTGAGTGCTATTGAAGTATTAATTCTGTTTTTTCAGGTTCAGTAGCCTTGAGGCTTTATTCAATATCTGAAGGTCCCCAAAAGACAGAACTCTGGCCTTTGCTTCACCAAAGCACTAGCCTAAGGTGAGGGGAAAAAGTTGCCTGCGGTTTTATGTCATCATTTTTGCCACCTTGTGCAAGTTAATGCTTTCCTTTTTTTTTAATGCAGTTTTCTTGTCATGAGCTGCATCCCTGTCCCCATGAGAAAACAAACAAACAAACAAAAACCACGCTTGAAACTATAAGAATATCTATGTACACAGAGCTTTGCCCTATTTTTAATTCAAACTGTTGTAGGAATCTGGATTGAATAAACAAGTCTTTGAACTTAAAAGGAGCATGTAAAACAGGTATTACTCAAAAGACACTTAAGGACTTGCACTAGAGATTTAGATCAAGTTAGTTATAGAGGCCTCGGTAGGTATTTTAGCTACTTTTGATATAAATCACTGAGGAATGGATGCATGGGGATAAATTATCCTTGCAACATATGGATTCTTGAAACTATTCTAAGGATCTCTAGGCTTGTGCACTACCACTGATATTATCTTCAGCTTTCATGGTTATAAGTTGTGTTTGCACTTTAAATGATCTGATTTTCACTTGATGTTTATTTGTTACTCACTTTGATGTCAACACTTTTACTCTGTCATTTGAGTTATATTTACTCCGAGGAATTAAACTATCGTTTTGCTACTTTAAATGTTTAAATGACATGTGGAATAAGTCCTTGAAGAATTGGTAGCTATGTTTCAATTTGACTTTTCAGCTGTAATTGCCCATGTATATCACCCCCATAAAGATTACAAATTGTGTGCAACTCCAAATGTACAAATATATAAGATTTGAAACTTAATAAAAAAAGGAAAGAAAATAAATCAATGCTTTAAATACTAGTTATTACAAAGTACAAGTTGAGAGAATTGTTTTTAACACTTTAAATTAGAATTTCCCATATGATACACATGAGCGATAAACCTTTTATCTTCTAAAGGACAGCATTTTATTACTTTTTTATATTCTAAACTTTAATCATTTAGACACAAAATACAATTATTGCACAGTATTTGTATACAGAATACTTTGTATTCTACTTCCTGTTAAAGATGTGTAATTAACTGGAAGCCTCAAATCATCGTATTGTGCCATTTAAGAAACCTGTGTCAACTAGATTGATTAGGCTGGTATGTCAGGTAAATAAATTTTTATTTCCTTTAACTTTGTGCTTACATACTCCCTTAAATTCTTATATAATTCTGCAACATCACCCAGCCATTCCCTTCTTCCAGCCTCCTCCACTTCCCACCTCTACCAACACTCAGCTCAGCTTTCCAGACAGTAATAGGTTAAGTTCAGTTTCCATATCCCTGTCCCTTTCCCTCTCATTCTCAGTTTCCATATCCCTGCCTGTCATCCCTCACACACATCTAACCCATTACTGATCATCACAAAAGTCATGTGAATCTACGAGAACCTGGCTAAGAGATTAAATTTATTAAAAAGGAGATGCAATACATGGGGAGATGTAAAAAAAGACAGACAATAGACAGTATAATTACAGAAGCTATGTTTTTTGTGGAAATGAGGTTAAAAGGCTCTTATTTTTAGAGACTACAACACTTGGATCTTTGAAGAAATGTAAAAGCTATCTCAGACGAGGCCATTTCCCATTACTTTTTGTGAAAGATTTTCAGTACAAGCAATTAAATAAGCAAACAGAACAAGAATACCGATACACATGTACAGAGATAGAAGATACTAGTTAAACCACTTTTCCAGGTTTGCTGGTAAAGTAGGAGCTATGTCTATGCTTTTTTATTCGTTTACTGAATATTAGCAGTTCATCAGTCACAAGAGATTTGATACTTCAAGAACCAATAAAATAGGGATAAGCAAAGATACTTCATGACATTTTTGTTTATTCTACTGTTCCAGAAAATGAAATCTGATTTTGAGGAAGAATTAAAGATTTTTGTTAGATATGCTACATATATGATACATACATAAAATGGAAAGCATTATATTTCTATAGCAGACATAGAAATATCAGTTTGCTTTCCTCATTTGCATTTAACAGGGATAGTAGAACTTGTGCCATTTGGAAGCTTTTTTGAAGTGGAAGCTTCCACAACTTTTGCTACAGATGGCCACGGTCTGGAATACTCTTAGTCCTGGACAACCCTGCCAAAAGCCAATCTCTTTTACCAAGAATGCTCTGTCCCCAGGTCTTGGAGATCTGCCTTGACTCAGAACAGAGCCGTTGTTACCAACATACCAAGAAACTCTACTTGTATTTGTATTTTACCTTGCAATGAGCTAATACAATGAGTAACTTTAACCTCAATGTCTACCTCATGTTCTTCAGCTGTGATTTGACCTACCACACTCTAAGTTACATTAGCTTTGTTGTTACCTATGTCTTCTATTTCTTTCAAACTGAACAAAGATTGGGTGTCTTAAATAAGACTATACATAAGAACTGAGGCAGTGTTGGTTTGGTGGAGCTATAATAATGTGTAAAAGTTAACCTTATTTATGGACAGGGAATAGGGGAGCATTTCCCCACCTACAGCAATTACTTGAAGCATTTTCTCCCAAGCTGCTATAAAAGTGTTTTTTGACTGAGCAGGTAAAAAAGCTGAAAGTCCTTTTATATGTAAATGTCCTTATTTATTTGTTATGATTTATTTTGGTAAAAAGTTTGCTTCAGCTTTAAGGATCATAATTTTTATAATTTCCATAATTGAGAAAAAACAAATGGAGCTGCTTCTCTTTCATGCCAACAAAAGGTGGATTTAATTAGACACTTACCTTATTCTGTTTATGCAAACCACCAACCATCCCTAAACTATCTGTTTGTCATAGATGATTTCTGTTGCCTGTTCTTTCTTTCTTTCCCTCTTCAGTGTAAACAGCTTTTTTCTTTTATTTGGTTATGTTTGATTTTTCCAAATATTAAGTTTTGATGAGCGGTTTCCTCATTTTACTTTCATAAACCTCCAAACACCTACAGTTTCATTTTCCTTTATTTGTAGTTTTTGTGTTTCTGTTCCACAGTACGGTTATATTTGTTGATTGGATATTGTTTTCCCTTTCAAGTTCTGCTACTGTGGGTAAACACTGCTTGCCGGACTGAGCTGAGAGCAACTAGAAGGATTCATGCAGCATTCACATTCTTCCTACTGAGTGTAGAATTACCATGCTAAAATTTTCCACTTTATTTTTGTACATACAAACTTAAACCTGATTTATTTATTGAAAATACAATTTTTGTTCAAAAGAATTTCTGCAGAGGTCATGATTTTTTCCCATTAACTGGAACTTTTGGTCCTTTCTTTACCTTGCTTCCCCTTGTGATCATTTTGTGCCCCAGTACTGGTCTAGTGGTGGGTCTTCCTCAGGTTTTAACCAACTTGTTCTCTCTTTGACTTTCTCTACTCTCGAGATATTTTTCACTTTTTCTTTCTTTTCTTCACTTTTCTGCCTAAATTCTTACTCTTGCACTTCCTTACAAAGAAAGGCCTTTTAAACTGCTTTTCCCATAGAAGTGAACATTTTCATCTTCTCTGTTTTCCTATCAGGTCCCTATATTCTATTCCAATCACTTAAGATTTTACACCTAGCAGAATTCAATTCTTAACAACAGGCACTCCAAGTAGTTATTGGAATATTCCACTTCCACTTAAGAATACAGTCATATACAAGTTACAAACATATATAGATTACTGAAGGCTGAAGATCTTAATGAATATTTCAAGAAAAGAAATGCTAGTACTATAATGCAGGTCTGTATACTATATATTCATCTATAAATTTATATAACTGCCTATAATAATAATATGCATTATTATATATATTACAGTATAAATAATGAAGTAGATATTTGCCTATATTATTTTATATATTTGTGCAGTTAATGGCACTGCTTAGGTGTAAATCTTCTGACCTAGGTATTTTCAGATCTCTAAAGTGCTTGTTCCTTGTCGACTATAAAGTACAACCTCTGAATATATTTGAACTTAAAAGAGATTATCTCCACCCCTGTTCTTTTACTAATGCCATGTATTGTATCTAATATTCTTTCCTCAAGGGGAAATACTTGGACTTTTTAATAATTAATACAGAGAGAATTTTAATCTCTTACCTCTATAAAGGCTGGATGCACTCCACAAAAACCAACAAAACCATAAATGACATCACATCTGTAGAAACTCATTAGAATGATCTACATCCAACACTCTGCTTGTGAATCTTCCTAGTGTTTTCTCCTACAGCCCAGAGACTCACAACAACCAACCCCTATAGTTCTGCCCACTTCACAACAGAAGTGTAACTATCTCTATCATCTTTTCATGCAAGCTCTATTTTCTAGTTTGGGTTGTTTTAGTAGAAAAAGTTGCTCTCTGGAAACTATATTTTGCAGGAAGTTTTAAGAGGCCTTTTGAACAGCTGACAGAGTACAGAACTTTCCATAGAAAAGTTAAAGCTAAAGTAACAGCAAAGCTAAAGGTGAAAGTGTTCTGAAGTCGCTAGTGTATCAGCAGATCCAAGCTTTCCCGTGCAGTTTCAAAGCAATCTCTACACATACTAGCCAGGGCAGTATCACTAACCAGAAGTGATTGTTTCCAAGACTTTTGTATTCTTTGAGAATAAACACACGGAGAGCAACATGCCAGAGATAAAAGGGTTATCTAAAGTCGCTCTTCTTAGCAGAACTAGAGTGAAGGAAACTATGGATAATTCGAGAGCACTTTAACTTCCTTTATTTTAGACTACCTCTCTCCTTCATCATAGCAATGGGCTTTTGTCTTCTTATTCATCACCCTTGAACTTGGCAAAAGCCTGCTACAACAAAACCAGCCTACCACAGGAGTGAGCTGTTTCTTAGACCTTGAACAAAGAGAATCCATTTCCTAGGAGTTCTGTTCTTGGAGAGTTAATCTATTTCCATCTTTATTCATATAAATATTTGTCACAGTCTTCCAGTTTCAGCTTTATCCGAGCATATTTACATAGAAATAATGGTTGTATCAGTTATATGTGGTTGCAGTAAGTTAATTTCTACTAAACTTGGAATACCTAAAATCCAGTTGTTAAGTTGCATGAGTTAGTTGCTTTATAATCAGTAATAAAGGTAGGGTAACCCAGCATGGAATAAGGTACAGTTAAAGTGACTGAAAGCAGCAAAATTCTGTCAGAAAAGAACAGAGAATGCACAAGAGAATGCATTAGCACTTTGACTGGAGTGGAAAAAGGCACATAAACGAAGATTCGGAAAGTATGTTTAACATCGGAAGGTTAAATAACACCACACCTACTAACACTATTCTGTACTGACATCAGAAGTTTTGTAACACCGTTTAGCAACTAAGCAACTTGTTACAATTTCAGGTAAGACAGATAGGGCCTGGCAGGTGAAATTAGATAGGTATGTCTCTTTTTAGGTACCTTTAAATCTCCAGGAGAACATTATCAGTTTTCTAGATTAACATTTGAGATTAAATGTGCCAATGAAATATTGTAAAAAGAGAGTTATGAGGCACTTAGTGGTACTTCCACGGAAGTAATAATTGCCGGTGATATGATTATTGCTTCAGTTGATGAGGCTGAGCATGATAGTACCCTGACAAATGTAATGTTGAAAGCAAGAGAAGAAAATATTCAATATCACAAAGATACAGTAGAAAGAAATAGAGATAAAATACATGCTATACCTTGTGTGACTTCAAAGTGACTAAAAAAGTCATTGTGATATGCTTGTGAATCCCAATAAGAAGAATGAGAGGTCTTTGCAGAGGGATTATGTGCAAAACATGCACATCTTTATAACTTAGGAAATATCGTGCTATATTTTTCAGTCAAACAGAATCCAGTTTTTGACACATTGAGGCATTTTTCATAATACTTTGTAACAAAAAAAATAATGTTCTTCTATGTTGTTTACAGAATAGTTTTTCTTTGAAGCCATTTACAGTTTTGAAGATAGTGTACCTAGATACAGGGGAACACTAATTCTTTCTTCCCATGACTAGAAAAGACTGAATCCCTGTGGCTTGTTTTATACTCTACTACTACCTAAGTCAACAGTTTGTAACGGTCTTGTATAAAAAATATATCTACAGAATAGATCATCACTCATCCTACTGTCCCGCACAAAATGTGTGATTGACTTTATTGGAGTACAGTCTTCCAGAAAAATTCAGAATATACTTCATCTCACCTGAAAATTTGAGTCTGAATCAGGGAAGATGAATCAACTTCAGGGAATACTTATTTCTCTTTGCTAACTATATAAGGAACCTAGGATGATTAGATTAGATGTCATACGTTTAGGTGTTTAGGGGAGATAAATCACACAGAAGGCACGTGAAGATTTAATGTCCTTTATTTTTGGTATATACATACACCAGGGATTAACCCAATGCAACACAAGTTTCCCTTTCACCATAGAGAAGTTGCAAGATGTCTCAACATTGTATTGCCACTCCTTCCCTTTGTGAATTCTTGTTATTCTGTTTTTCTTCTAAGCATGCTTCTGAAATTCAGTTTAAATTATATAAATTGTCTGCATAGTATTAATATGGCTTTCTTATTAATCTGTGACAAGGCATGAAATTTAATATTTTCCCCATGACAAACCCATGAAATTTATCTGCCTAGCCTATGCTCAGTACAGTGAAATATTTATAATATAAGGTTGTTAAAAGCAGAGGAAGTTAAAATAAATGAATAAACATGCAGAAGTTTTCTCCCTTTGGTAGTTTGATTAATTACTTCTGCGGAATAGAAGTTTTACATTATTCACAAGGCCTTCTCAAGCTGTAACCACAGCCTTTGTCATTGTACAGTGTGTTATTAGCATTCAACTTGCTACTAAGCAAGTAATTAATTCTGAATGAAAATTCAAGAATAAAAGGAAAATACACTTTTTCATCATTTTAAGTAGCACATATTTATGAGGGATTCTTCTGCAGCCTCCATACTGTCCCCAGTTGTCATAAGGACTCAAGGCATTCCCTGTGACTACAAGTTCTTGCTGCACTTTTTTCTTTCCTACTGTTAGCTATCATCTGTTGTACAGTCAGTTTTAAGTACTGAAAAAGGCAAAATCTCACAAGTTGTATAATTGGCTTAAAGGACATAAGATTGAACAGTAATCATCCTCTTTTGTTGCTCTTTGACACTGAAAAGGGCCTGCATGAGTTTCTACCTGTTTTCTCTGAAATCACAAAGTCTATATTGCCAATAACTACTTGAAGATCTGGGCTTTGTGAACAAGGACAACTTTTACAGGGATTACTGAAAAGCTGGTAATGGTTTTGGTTTGGGGTTTTGTTCGGTTTTGGTACAGTCACTGTCCACACGCTGTTAGCTTGGACGTGTTTTTCAGCATTTTCAAATGCCTTTCACTTTCACAGTTCTGTTATCACTCAGCCTTGCATTTCTAAATGATATTCTCACCTGACAAAGAGGGGCAATTGTAAAAAAACATTATTTGGAAACTTGAGGGATGCAGGAAAATGAAGTACACATTGTCAAACCCATACCTACGATATGGTTGTATTAAGCCCTCTGGGGTTCCTGTTCCTTGTCATGATAATAGATGTCATTGAGGGGGATTAATCTGGGTTTGGGGAATGAACTTAGAGAGATATCACTTGCAATTTTAACTCCTGCCTTTGTTGTCAATGTCACATTCTGTACCTACCCCTAAGGCTTTGCAGAAGTGAGTGCCGAAGTGCCCAAGCACCATTTAAAATCCAGCCTTTATCTATGTTCTGTCATTGTGCTCAAAAGTTTCCAAGATTACAATATTTTGTATCTACACTTAGTTTATGTGTGTAATATTCATTTCAGTTGAGGCATCTGATTATCCTGTAGTTCCGCCTTAATCTAATTTTCCAGCTGAGCTGAGGTCAAGTTTATTATCTGAGGTCCAAGATTGTACTAGCAGTCTAGGCATTCACTGCATTTTTCAGGTCTTCCTACGCTACAGAATTTGGTATGTAACAAAGTCAGAATAGGAAACTAAGATTTTTTTAAAAAAATCTATAATTTTAAACAGCTTTTAAGCATTTCTACATTTCCTATTTTTCCTTTTAGAAATAAGATGAAAAATGCTTTATGAATTGTAATAAAATACTCCTCATTCATCCTGGCTAATGTATATACACGCACATATAAATCAAATATATTGTTGATAAAGTGCCTGAAATTTCTTAGAAATGGAGAACGAAAAATAAAAAATAGCATAGTTTTTTAATAAATACGCAACAAAGCTATACAAAATATTCAGTCAAAATTAACAAATTACCATGGTTATTATTTATTGAACATCCCCATGATAGCCTACACCAAGAAAGATGTATAGTTATACAGAATCATATCATGAGTTAATACAGACACCAACACTGCTTCATAATTCAGAGCAGATATTCTGATTTATCTCAGCTGGTTTCTCACTAAGGAGGTTTGTTTGATTGCAATGCTGAACACTTCACTCCCCAAATCACCCAATTTCTGAGACGCTTTTCCCTTACTATCTACATACATGGCATATTACTGCACTTTGTGGATTTTAAGTAAAATAAATCTGGCTTCCAAATTTTTAATTTCAAAGGTCTTTAAGTCCTGTTGCAAAGGGACCATAGTTAGACAGTAACTAGGTGTTTTTTTCTTCCTTGGTATAAATTTACTGAGGAAAATGGAGAAGGAAATGTTGCAGCAAATTTAGCTCCCCATTGACCTCTCATTCTTACATCTCTTGCTATACACACACACACACATTCATGCACAGAGCTGCTTCTCAGTGTTCCTGGTCCTCTCTGCTTGATAGAAACTATGAAATTTCTCAGCAGCCAGGATTATTTTGTAGAGCCTATTCCTTTCCTTTTAAACTATGCACAGTAAGACTGTATTCTGATTACGTTATCTGTGCTGGGAACACGTCCATGGCTAGGAGGCAAAATTGACACAGGAAGAAAGCTTTGCCTCTCCCCAATGACTACAAGATTGCATTCAGTCCTGGGTTTTATTTTTAAGTAAGCAATCTTTGCGAATTAAGGTAGTTCTGAGTAGTGTCTAATAGTTAATTTATTCTGCTTAAAATAGTGTATAGTATAAATATAATATTGGTACACAGAGTTGTTAACAATAAACCCAAATGCTGAACCTCTTTGTAGATGCCTAGATTCACAGACCAGAACATAACACATTCAGATAAGAAAGTAAAATCAAGTATTAAACCCCCCATTAAACATCTAGCCAGCAATTTATGGTGCTGAACTGACTGAAAATTATTGACGAGTAGATTTTTCCAGTGCTGCTAGGAAACAAGCGGATTAAATGAATTTTTAAAGCATGTGAAGATGTGGAAGTTTTTACATAAAGACCAGAAAAATTCAAAACTAATGTTTCTGCAGAAGGAGAAAATTGTTGTCAGGAAATTTATCCTGAGCAGAAAAACATAATTCCAGAGTTCCACTCTCCAAATAAATTCACTTCCCAAAAGGGACTCTCATTTTAAGTCTGCTTGAAAAATAACAAGCCTAAAAAAGTGAAGATATAGAAAACTTGGTCTGTAAATAAATTACCAGTGAGTCCATTAGGAAGGAGATGGGGGTCTTCTTGGTGGACAGTAGGTTGGTTATACGTGATCCAGCAGTGTGGCTGGGAATCACTGATAGCCAATAGGATCCTGGGCTTTGTCTACAGAAGCGAGTCCATCAGTTGAGGAAAACAGCTATTCCCCCATGCTGAGTCCTCCTTACAACACGTGTACAGTCCATTTGGGGGTCTCTAAAGGAAATGCTGGTGAATGTGCACAAGTCCAGCAGAATTTCTCCATCCAACATTGTCAGGGGGTGGAGAGCTTACCCAGCTGAGGGAGATGGGTGGGTTCATCTTGGAGAAGAGGCAGCTTCAAGGACATCTAAGTAGCCCCCAGGTGTCTATGGGGAAGATGGTAAGGAAATGTAGACAGGCTTTTCACAACTGTGCATACCAGAAGGTTGGTGGAGGCAAAGATCAAAAATTGAAATGGGAGACTCTGACATAAGGACAAAAATTTACGTTATGACCATGATTAAACACTGGAGCAAGTTTCCCAGGGTTGTGCAGTTTCCATTCTGGAGATTTTCAGGATCTGACTGGATAAAGCCCTGAACAATCTGGCCTCAAGAGCTTGGATGAAAGACTTCCAGAGACCCCTTCCAATCTGAATTATTCTATGATATTATTATTTTGTAGGGCTCAAAATGTCCTTATAATGAAAAAAAATATTTCAAAATTCACTCACCTTCTATGAAGTCACTCCGTTTTAGGTGGTGAAGAGACATATGCAATATACAAGCAACACAAGTTTTCAATACCATACCAAGATGAAATAAAGAAACACTCTGGCTGAACTGTGAAACCTGTTGGGTAATTCGTATCCATTGCAACATGCCACATTTTTACATATATTCATATGTGTGTGTGTGTATACACATACATCTTTACTCATGCAGTAAGATTATTTTCCAGTTTTTCAGTCATTTTCACTACCCATTCCACTTAATGAAGATCTTGAATTCTGTATTAATTTCCAAAAATTTTAATCACAAAAAAGAATAAGAACTTATGGTAACTCTTCCTATACTTACAGAGTACATTATTTCCTTTGGGCTTTACTGCTAGCGATCTTTTTATTTATTCATTTATTTTTAATGAAATGGGCTTAGCATATATAATGATGTTTGGGCTGGGAGATGAAAAGGAATAAGATATAACCATTCTATTAGAAATTATTTTGAGGTCTAATGTGAAAAAAAAAGTGTTAGGAGTCAAGAGCTGTTTGGGTTCATAGGGTTGGTAAAAGCTAACGTAAAGTGATGTGATTTAAACAAAGAACAATATGTACAGTTTGCCATACTTCTCATGAGTCTAAAACAATGGATTAAAATAAAACTGTAAATTGCAAAGAATTGAAAAATAAAATGTAGCTAATGTGGTACAAAATTGAAAAATGTAGATGTACCTCTCCTCCGCAAATCATGCTAAAATAGAAAAATCCTTTTGTCGACTACTTAACAAAAGCAAAATTGTGAAAACCAAGATTTGAATCTCGTAGATTATATGAAAAAACTGTAAAATGAACTACTGTTGTGAATAATGATCGTTATTATTGATTCGTGTGACATGATAATCTAAAATGAGAATTTTTTTGTCTGACTATATAGAGAATTAATATCAATGTTCAGCCCTAAAGAACCTGAAATACAGAAGAAAGAGAAAGAATAGAAGCATTGGTAATGTGAGTTGGGAAATTTTAAAGAAACAAGACAGTAGTCATACTATGACTTGAATGTGCATCTCCCAGGACGATGCTGCAGTCACCCTCTTACAATGCTTTTATAGCAACAGACCAAAGCACCTAACTTTGCAACAACGATGAGGAATTTTGTTGACATTTAAAATAAATTTACAAGTAGGCTCTACTTTGATTTTGCAGTGAGATATTTAGATGGAAGACTATCTCATAAAATGGATGATGTGGGAAAAGATTAGAAGAGCAGAGTAGTCGTGCACAACATTCTCACTCGGATAATGCTTAATTTTACTTTGACAGGGTGAAATAAAACATAAAGGTTTAATATAAGTATGACAGATGCTATTTAAATTGTTTCATATTTGTTTATGATTTCATTCCGTACAAGGTACTGGGATGTCTAAAACACCTCAAAAGTACCAGTTTCTGTGGCTTACCTTTCACTTGAAAGACAGGAATTATGTGTGGATTAATTATTTAACTGTAAACAAGTTCATCGAGTTTCCAGTGCACTAAAGAGCAGGCATATGCTTAAATTTAAGCACCTGCTTAAGTTGTACCAAGGTGTGACAAGTGACCTAAAAATGGTGATGCTATTTTGATACCTTGTGAGAAGACTAAGTCTTAGCTATGTAAAATAACCTTGGAGGAAGTTATTTATATACAAGTTAATTTTATTCAAAGTACATTGAAGGACAGACAAAACCTGCTGAATTATGAAACAGGAGACTCTTATAAACTAAGAAAATTGGTAACGGAATTTTTCAGAGACTTTGATCATACTCAAAGGCCTCCTTTGTAGCTTTTCCAATTCAACTTACCTTTTTTGGAAATGGGGGCCAGAAATGTATTCAAACTACAGGTAAAAAATTGTACATCCTTGGATTTGTTCTCTATTCCTATTTTATTAATTTTTAGCATTTCTTCAGCACTTGGTTGATGGAAAAAATTAGTACAACTTCAAGAAATATTGAAGTGAATGTTTAACATGTGATTTGACATATTTGGAAAAGATATCAGAAGTCTAGTATGTTGTTAGGGCACCAGTGAACTTGTATTTGTGTTGAAAGTGACTGGAATGACAAGTATCTTCTACCTATGTGCAATATGCTGTGAAACCCAGATTGGGAACTTCCATCTGGAAACTGGAATTAGGACCTAGTCCCTTTTAGTATATAGGAGGATCTGGATTTACGGAGGATGGTAGAGTTTAGATGTCAGAGTCCTGACTAACATAGGAACATTTAGACTGCCTTGTACTTGACCATCTGGGGGGAGAAATGTCAAATGACTTGTCCTTTTCCATTTGAGAAGAGTAATGATTTGCTGCTGTTGAAAAATAATAAGCACAACTACAAAAGATGCCCACAAAATTTAAGGAAATGTGAATTTGTTTGAGCATCTAAATTAAGACTTCAAGTTTGCCACAGCTGAGGCTGGGCTGGACACTAAATGAGTGACAATTTCTCTTTATAAACCCCTCATCCTTCCCTGATGGGGAAGAGAAAAAGAATAAGGGAGAGAGAATTATGGGTTGAAAAAAAAAACCCAAACAAAACCCTTGAAATTGCTCTGGTGAAAAAATAAAAAAGAAAAGATAATAATACTAACAAGAAAATAATGAAATATTCAAATATATGCAAAAACAATGCTGAATTCCCCTGATAATAATCATGTTACCACTGATGCTGCAGAACTGGCACTGGGAAAGTTCCTGATTGGACTCAGTGGCAGATGGGAACTGGATTCAGGAACTGGATTTGGGAATACACAGATTGGGATTGAAGGCAGGACAGTCCTTCTCTGATACTGGCCATAGAAGAAGAGAGCTTGATCTGCATGATCCCTCAGCTTTATAATGAGTATGATGTATATGGGATGGAATAGTTCACTGGTGAGCTTTGGGTCACCTTCCTGTCTGTTCCTCCGTGCAGGTGCAACCCTTCTAGCCCCTTCACTTATGTCACTCCAATTTGGCACTTAAGAATTTTAGCAATGGCTTTGGATTCTATAAGAACAACTATAAGAACCTTTCTGGATACCATTCTGACACTGTCTGAAAAACATGTCATTATCCTCAGGAAACAGAGTCACCTGGAAGAGGTTTAATAGAAAAGTAAAATTACTGAAAGGAGAATTGGTACTCAAACCACGACAAAGTTTTAGGCAAAAAAAATAGCAGTAAGGACAGACTTCTTCAATGGGGAAGCAATGCTAATTGTCTTCTTTCCCTACTAAGGAACAAGTGCCTTATTGCTAATAAAATGTTTGTCTGCACAGTTTTTAGAGATGTCACATGTATCAGAATAACAACCACCCAAGAGATGACTTGGTTTAAGATGGCATTTTCTCCCACAGTCAGTGCATCATATAAAAATTGTAAAATCTTCTGCCCAGTAAAATGGCTTGTCACAGTTTAGTTGCTCTGCATTTTATTTAAATGAGTGTCAAACCCATGATACTGCTGAAGGAGGAAAATATTCCCCATAAAGTTTTAGTACACAGAAATATAATTAATTTTTATTCTTAAAGAAACCATTTCTTAGGAGTCCTTCCCCACCCATCTTATTAATCACTCCTTTTCTGTGCATACAGTGGAAGTCAATAGAATTGCATGTTATCTTTTCAGTTGCATGTGCTCTACTTTTTTGTGACTACAAGTGTGATAAGATGGTTGCCTCATTAATGCAGCTGCTTTTAATCTTTCCTGCCAAACAGCTTTCCAGACTTTTTCTTTAATGTCACAATAATCAGTGAAGTTAGTAAACATTTCTATAAACAGCTTAAATAATAGTATACACTAAACATACAGTGAGAGTGATGTTTACTGCCCATTTCAATCTCTGTTCTTATTGTCATAGGCGTTGTTCACTTAGTAGGGGTGATTCATATTAATAATATTTAAATTTGGCATTACTTGGGTGTTTGGTGTCTTGAAATGCAGAATTATCATCTCTGAAACACAGCAAGAAGTAGAAATATAATTTTTCTTTTCTATATTTATGTCTTCAGCATGAATATCCACAACAAAGTGTCACCTTCACAAGATGTAAAAAATATCCACTGCTGTTTGGTAGAAGGCCACTAGCTAATGAACCCATGTTAACAGTGGGTGTAATTAAGTCTCCAACATTCAGAGATAGGCCCTTGCACAAATACATTACTTACCAAGGTGTCATCAATAATGAAATCTAGACAGTGAACAAAAGCTTTCAAATTAGCAGTGTCACTCAAGACTTTTAACCTACTATTTTTACACCCTCCCTCCAGGATATCTTCTCACCTTCTGTAATCAGCACCAAAACTACTTGCTCCCTGCTAAGTTTTTATCTCCGTGAAGTGAAAGTGACAATGAAACACTCTCCTGAAAGATTCTCCTGGCAGCATTACCACAATACTTGCTGGACTGTTTTGAACCCGTTCCATATGTCCACAATTTAAGCAGCACTATAGCTGCCTGTCTCTGAATTGTATCATATCACACTGCAGGGCACAATCCTGTGGTACCTGAATTTCGAAGTAATCTTCTCAGTCTATTTCAGTTTTCACGTTAAAGAGCATGCTGCCTGGAACTTGGTGATTACAGGTTTGTAAGAGCAGGATCAAACAGAGAAAGATGTTAGCAGGGAGTCAAGAGTAAGAACATTATTCTGCAGACATATCCAGTTTCCTCTTCTCCTTTGAATGAATACAGTCATCTACATCAATACTGATCTAAGCGTGGCCTTAACAGTCGCTTATTATTGCAGATACATCTGAATTATTTTCTTCTGTGTGACTGCACACAGGAAAGCAATTTATGAAAGAGTTGGTTTTATCATTATCTAATTGTAGCTCTGGATTATTAAGTGCAGGGACTGAAAAGTTAAGAATATCTTTGCAATATATAAAGAGGTATGTATATGATCACTTACTTGAGCAATAAAACTGCCATTATTCTGCCTGCCCATTAAACACTATGAACACTGAAGAATCAATTTATTTTTCAGAGCAATTCACTTACACAAACAGGTATTAACTACTCTTTTTTTCCCCTGAAACTCATCAGATGCTATACTCCACTTTACATCAGGATTTTAGTAAAATTATTTATGATTAGTCACATAAATGTTATGCATTTGACAGTTAATCATTCTGTCATATAAGAATACCATCTAGTGAAGATCCATTTTCTTTTATTTGTTGATTTTCTATTCAGAGAGAACAAAACTACCTAGAGATTCCACAGCCACCTCCAAAAAAATTAATAGCAAGATATTTGATAAATAAATACACTATATATTAAAATGTGACATTTTGCCTGGCAGCAACTGGTATTTATTAACGTTTCAAAAATCTGACATAATAATAGCACAATAAACATTCTTATCAATGCTATAAGGAGTACACAGGTTTTAAAATTAGTTTTCACCACTGTTTGTGGGACTACACTAGGGAGGATAAGATCTTTAGTGGGTACTTTTTATTCTTTTCCTTGTCCTTGTTACCATCTGTACAGGTATAAATAAGAACTGTCTTTTTTTTCTGTTTTCTTCCTGTAGTAGAAGGTTAGTAGAAGAATATAAAGCACAGAGCCCTGGCTTTAACCTTATCCAAGGTGGTTACTCTGCCTGCACTGTCAGTGTTTAAGGCTGAAATACTTTCCATCCCCTATCTTCCCACTCAGAGAAGAGAGGCAGAAGCACAAAAAGAATTATGCCTCAACAAATTACTGGGACAAATTATTGGACCACAATTAAAGACTAGGTTCTGACATCCTTCTTATTCTGTTCTGCTCTTCCCTACTTCATTTTTCATCACTACCATCATAATACCTAAGAATCTGTGTCTTGTCAATTAAATAACATGATTAACATCTCTCAGGTATTTGTCTCTTTTCAAGCCATGAATGGTGGGAGACTGGTATATTATACTTGTATTTTGGAATATTTTACAGTATGTGTGTCTATATGCATCTATGTATGTAAATATATATTTATACAGGGACATACATAACCACTACTCTGAATTAAAGAAGACTGTGTCAGAGGGGAGCAAAGTAGAATAAAATAATAATTCTTCTGTGATGGGCCTTAGTGTCTAGATGAATGTTTTCTATAATTGGAGAGTCCTGAGAAAGCTGTCTTTACTGTGCAAAGTACATTTTATATTATTGGGAGTCTTCATTTTAAAATTTGTTAGTATTTAGGTAAGCTGGAAACAGGCTGTCAAATGCCTTGAGCAACACCCTTTGTGTTCAGTACTAGTCAGAACTGCCAAGATTCACATAGATTGATCAATAAATTGCAATGGCCAAGACAGAAAAAGGCTCAGGTAGCTGCGATCAAGTCATAATCTTCCAGGATGAATCAATTTCTTCTAGCTAGCTGGAGTCAACAGAAAGCATTAGTTTTAGACATTACTTCTGGCCACTATGTGGAAATGAAACAGCAGTGAGGATCCCAGGACATTTCTAAGACTTGCTCTAAAATGGTGAGCTTAATACATCTCCAAATAAAGGTAATAATCCTAAGGTTACAACCCTGTCAAACGGTCTTCTCCAGCCTCTCCAATCCTCTAACATATTGTTCAGGTTTGAGCTAAAGCAGAATTAGTTTTCTAACTTTAGCCAAGCCTTGTCTGAGTAAAACTTTTCTGAAAGTTAACTGCATGTTTTCTGACAATGTTTCTCTCTAGAAGCGATAACACACGGCATTGGTATTCAGAAAGGCCACNCCAAGCCTTGTCTGAGTAAAAATTTTCTGAAAGTTAACTGCATGTTTTCTGACAATGTTTCTCTCTAGAAGTGATAACACACGGCACTGGTATTCAGAAAGACCTCTATTTATGCTTATTCCTATAGAAACCAAAGCCATCTTTGAGCTGGTGAAATGTTTTAAGTAAAAAGGGGTGAAAAAGAGGGAGAAGAGGAAAGGACAGGTGACTGAAAACTAACCAACAGAGTATTCCATCCTACATACATCAAAGTCGATATAAACCTAAGGGATCATGACAGTCAAGATCTCTTCTTTGATGGCCGACATCAAAGCAAGGATCTCATCTGTCTTTTGTCCCTGTCCCTGATCCCGGATTCATGCATTCCTGAATCCAGTTCCTGAATCCAGCTCCCTTCTGCTGCTGTGTCCAGCCCATGACTTTACGCCTCTTCTTTCCTTATTATTGTTTCATTAAAACTGTTTGAGATTTGGTTTCCAGTCTACCAGTCTTTTCCTCTCATTTCCCTTTCCCTGGGTGGGAGGAGGGAGCGGTGGAGTGGGTGGAATGGAGGCGGGAAGGGAATGAGGATCATCCACAACTGCTGCATTTAGCTGTTGATTCAGGTAGGGCAGGGGCTAAACTGAGATATTTATGACTCTACAAGGAAAAACACACTTTACTCTAAGATATCTCATTGACTTTTTGACCTTAGTGATGAATGAGGAATATAAATCAATACTGGAGAGAAAATAAATGATGTTAGACAGCCATTAAAGAACCCAGCTCATCTCTTGATTAAGCCTGCACGCTTAACTTAAAAAAGAAGTGTAGGGAAAAACAAACTTCATTTGTACAGTCAAGTTGACAATGAAGACCAGTGGCTAGAAGTTTTCTGGTGTGCCCACAGTCTTGGTAGGCAATCTGAGATGGCTACACTGTGCATAACTGCCCAGAAACTACTACACACATGAGGCCAGAGGGCAACTACATGTCGTAGAATCATAGAATCATACAATAAGCAGGTTAGAAGAAACCCACCAGATTATTGAGTCCAACCATTCCTATCAAACACTAAACCATGCCCCTCAGCACCTTGTCCACCTGTGCCTCAAACACTTCCAGGGAAGGTGAATCAACCACCTCCCTGGGCAGCCTCTGCCAGTGCCCAGTGACCCTTATTTTATTTTTTTTTCCTAATGTCTAGCCTAAATCTCCCCTGGCGGAGCTTGAGTCCATTCCCTCTTGTTCTGTTCCCTGTCACTTGGGAGAAGAGGCCATCACCCCCCTCTCTACAACCTCCTTTCAGGTAGTTATAGAGAGCAATGCACTCATGCTCTCAGGGCTGGTGTCTGCTGTCAGTCTTTCCCTGAGCAAAGAAAACAGAGTTTCATTTGAAAATTCACTGATCAAGGTCGGATATAACATTAAAAGTTGGTATTTGTTGTCTCCATCTATCTTTAGTCATTATAAACTCTTTAATGAGAAGTAATTTTTGTGATTTTTTTGTGAAAATTTGTTATCTTATAACTATGGAAAGTACAACCACAGTGTCTGAAAGAGTGGAGAAGAGATAGTTCTGAATTAAGAAAATCTGAAGTGAAAGACTTAAGTGAAAGACTTAAGGTATCCAGATATGAAATGTTTAGCTGTAATATGATCCTACTGACATCAAGATACTACTTAACTACGTGAATTAATACCTCAGTATTATAGATGTAATCTGAAATTAAAGGGACTTGTGCCAGTGGTCCAGTTTTGATGTGATAAGGTACCATTCAGCCCTAAGATATGGAGCCAAAATCATAGAATCACAGAATGGTTTGGGTTGGAAGAAATCTTAAAGATCATCCAGCTCCAAGCTCCCTGCCTTGGTCAGACACCTTTCACTACATCAGGTTGCTCATAGATTCATCCAACCCAGTCTTGAACACCTCTAAGTATGGGGCATCCACAACTTCTCTGGGCAACTTGTGCTAATGCCTCACCACCCTTATTGTAAAAAAAAATTCTTCCTAATATCTAATCTAAATGTCTACTCTTTCAGTTTAAACCATTCCCCCTCATCCTGTCAGTGCAATCCCTGAGAAAAAGCCCCTTTCCAGCTTTCCTATAAACACCTTTTAAGTACTAGAAAGTGGCTATTCAGTCTTCCTTGAGCCTTCTCTTCTTCAGACTGAACAACTCCACCTCTGTCAACCTATCCTCACATGGCTCCAGCCTTCTGATCATCTTCATGGCTGTCCTCTGGACTTGCTCTAACAAATTCACATCCTTCCTGTGCTGAGGACTACAGAAGTGGATGCTGCAGTCCATACAGGGTGTCATGAGAGCAGAATACAGTGGCAGAACTACCTCCCTCAACCTGCTGGTCTCACTTCTTTTGATGCAGCCTGGTCTATGGTTAGCATTGTGGGCTGCAAGTGCACATTGATGGCTCATGTTGAGTTTCTTATCCACCAGTACCCCCAAGCCTTTCTCTTCAGGGCTACTCTCAATCCATTCTCCACCCAGTCTGTAACTGCACTTGGGATTGTCCCAACTTCAAGTGCAGGATCTTGAACTTGGCCTTGTTGAAATTCAGGCAGTCCATTTAGGCCCACCTCTCAAGCCTCGCATGGTCTCTCTGAAAGACATCCCTTCTGTCCAGATGTCAATTGAGCCATGCAGCTTGGTGTCAGCAAACTTGCTGAGAGTGCCCTCAGTCCCACTGTTCATGTTTGTGACAAAGATGTTGAACAACACCGATCCCAGTACTGACCCCTGAGAAATGCCTCTTATAGCAACTGTACTCCTTTCTGTCTAACTACAGTGTTGTTTATAGGAGTTGGGAAAATACAAGCTTTTAGTTAAGACAGAGTTAAGCTTTTGCACTGAACATTAGCGACGCCTCTTTCTGTTCTGTTTGTTAAGAGAAGAAATTAAAAGACTGTGACAATATTAACATGATCATTAGACAAATGAAATAGGTTCCAAAAAAGTCAGAATACAGAAGTTTGGGATAGAGTGATGATGGCTTCTCAAGGCCTACAGACCCATTCTTATAATTTGACACAGAACATTTATTTTCTTTGGCCTGTTATTCCACTGAGCAACAAAGAAAAATGCTTGCAATCTTTGCCTACTGAAGCTGATGATCTAATATTCATCAGATATGGTACTGAAGGTATTGATCTGTAGGTAACATATTTTGAGCAATCTTCAACAACTTCTATAGAATACTTTAGAATTTTGTTTGAAACCAGAAAGCAGCCTAGATCATACATAATGCAGGCATGAGTTCATGGTGAAAGGCAAGAGAATTACAAGAGTTATGATTATTACTGAAGGATTTTGCCTGAACATTTTGCTCATCAACCCAAAATGGATCATATCAATGAAAATATTTTTATCATTAGTGATTTTTTTCAGATTCTTAACCAACAGAGAAGCCTGTTGCAAATGTAGCAAAGATTTCCTTCATTAGAACAGTCAGTCTGAACTGTAATAAAATGCAGGCACATTATAAAACTATGAAAGAATACTCCATACTGTCACATACTGAAAGATCTATGGTTGCTTCAAGGCAGACATTTTCACACCATTACACAGAGAATTTCCATCCTTAAAAGAAAAAAAGACAAAACCAAGGCAAGAATTTTGGGAATCCTCCTTCTTATGCTACATATTGTGATAAAATTGAATCCACCAAATTCTACTTCTTATGCCTACTGGGTTTTTTGGCCACCACTACGTGACATGAAAAAAATTAAAGAAAATCTTGCCTGATAGAAAATACATGTAAGAATTTGAATTCCCATGGTTTATATTTCTAACTTTCTAAACTAAATATTTAAACTCATTAACACACAGGAACCTAAATACAGGAAATCTGTACATTTGTTGATACTTTATCACATATGAAAAATCTGCATCGGCCTGAAACACAAGAAACAAAACTTAAAAGAAACCTCTGCACTTCTGGACTGGCAAAGGAAAGCCAGATAGAGAACTTGGGGGCCTAAAATGTCACTAGATCTAGGGTATTTTTACATCACAGAAATCTATGTTATTATCTTTGAGATGCTTACTTTTCTGATTCATCTGGAATGAAAAACCTGAACTTTAAAATATGAAGTGAGTGTGTGAGTAGTCAGGTTGCATTCCTGTATGACCTAGGGCAAGATATACATATTAATAAGAGTTAATTATGACAGTTACAGATCTTCAAGTATCTCACAGACTATTTACATCAAGTTAAGTACTCAAGTTAATAAATTCAGTGCTTCATTTTATATAGATTCATGTATGCACTCAACCATACTCAGCTTTGTGAAATGTCTGTAAGGATACATTAAATTTATTCACAGAAATATTCCTGGGACAAGGTCCAAGGTCTTAATTTCAATTTCTTAAAGCTTCTTTAATTTACTGGTTTTTTAGTAATTTGAGGTGCTTAGAATATCAGCTTTGCTTAGGTCAAATGAAGGTGTCATATTTTGTGAGACTGAGCCAAAGCATCATAATATATCTTCAAAAATAGTGGTTGGATAGACCCTGCAGGTGCAAGTCATTTTGAAGCAAGCTGGTGCTGTATTATGACTAAGGTTATAGTGTTATGCTTGATACTTGATTCCCTCCAGTGCAGATTTGTTCTGTGTATAGAGAATAAGTTCGTGGCCAAGACCTTAAGCATGTCAAAACTGGTGTTCCCCCAGCTGCAGTGCTGGGACCAGTCCTGTTCAATATTTTTATCAATGCTCTGGATGAGGGGGTTGAATGTACCCTTAGTGAGTTTATGTGCAGCACTAAGCTGGGTGGTAGTGTCGAACTGTTGGACTGTAGGAGGCTATACAGAGGGTTCTGGACACCCTGGATTGATGGCTGAGATAAGTGGCACCATCCCTGGAGATATTTAAAAGTCAGGTAGAAATGATTTAGTAGTGGACAGGTACAGTAGGACTCCATGATCTCAAAGATGTTTTCCAACCTAGGGATTCTATGATTCTGTGTTGTATGTGCTAGACTAAGTGGTAGTAACGCGCTTCCTCCTCTAGCAGGAGGAAGGTGTTGAGCATTCCCTGTGGTCCTTTGGACAGTGCAACCTCCTATGACTTAAAGGGAAATGTACAGTTTAATTTTTTATGAATGTCACATTTGGAATTGAGATTGTAATTTACAGGGCTTTGCAAATGTATTTGTCAATTTTATTTGAAGCACAATATGGCATTTGCTAAAAGTACTTCAGACTGTAAATACCTCCTGTGTAACAAAAATACTTCCCTGGGGCATCCTCCTCTAAGAATGTTACAAGTTCATCCTCAGTTTTATCATTTTAGCATCCAACATTTCCAACTTTTGATTTGCAGGACATTATATGCTTTGTCCTGTACAGAAGAGAAGATCGCTTTTCAAGAATGCAAGGAAAGTTCAGCCTCTTCTACAATTTACCCTTTAAATGTTTCTTTCTCAAAGAAACTGTCCTACTTTTTCCACCTTTACAAGAGAATATGTACAGAATTCAAATGTGGAGCTAAAACCATCAAAATGTGGTTTGACTTATGAAGCAGTGCTTGCTACCTTCATACATATCTAGCAAAGATTAGGATTTCAAAGCTCCTAAGTAACTTAGACAACTAAGGCCAATGACTTTCACAGAAATGTAGACTCTTGGGAACAGAGTGCTTCTATTAAAAAAAGATAAAATGTCATACACACATGTATCAGGTGATATTTTGAAGTTCCTTCCAATCTGATCTGTTCTATGAATACATACAAAGACAGATATATCCTTGCATGTATATATAGAGATCTTCTAATATACAGTTAATATACAAATATATATAAGCATATTAANGAGAAGATCGCTTTTCAAGAATGCAAGGAAAGTTCGGCCTCTTCTACAATTTACCCTTTAAATGTTTCTTTCTCAAAGAAACTGTCCTACTTTTTCCACCTTTACAAGAGAATATGTACAGAATTCAAATGTGGAGCTAAAACCATCAAAATGTAGTTTGACTTATGAAGCAGTGCTTCCTACCTTCATAGATATCTAGCAAAGATTAGGATTTCAAAGCTCCTAAGTAACTTAGACAACTAAGGCCAATGACTTTCACAGAAATGTAGACTCTTGGGAAAAGAGTGCTTCTATGTTAGACAGAAAAAGATAAAATGTCATAAACACATGTATCAGGTGATATTTTGAAGTTCTTTCCAATCTGATCTGTTCTATGAATACATACAAAGACAGATATATCCTTGCATGTATATATAGAGATCTTCTAATATACAGTTAATATACAAATATATATAAGCATCTTAATTAATTAATTAATGCAAATATCTATGTATAAGCATCTTAATTAATTGATTAACATTTTATAGTTACTATGTCTTGATTATATGATTGCACAATAATTATAGCTTTCTTTTTATAATTCCTAATAGGACAGCTGGTATATATTCCTGCCTCACCAATGTTCTAAAAACCTTGTGAACTTGGTTTTCAACCCTTTTAGAAAACTACATAGAATCATAGAATCAGAGAATTGTTTGAGTTGGATGGGACCTTGAAGTTCAACTAATTCCAATTCCCCTGCCATGGGCCAAGAGAGCAGCTCCTCACTTGCAAGGTAGGAAGGAATGGAGGCAAGTTGCCACTTATTAGCTTAAGACTGAAATTCCCAAAACCTCTGGGTTTCTGCTCCAGCTTCATCCCTTCACCAGCAAAACTGCTGCTCTACTCAGTATTTCCCTCAGCGCTCAGCATCTTTCCTCACCCCCTCTGCTTAGAATCTATGGCTTAGCCATTAATTTTTCAGGGGGAGAGTGACCAGGAGAGATACAAAATGCGATTTTTATTCTAGGAAGTATTTTGTAGCCAGTATTTAGGACAAAAATGGATTCCTTGTTCAAGGATCAAATACGAACGGATTAATACCTTAACTGTATGAGTAACATCCAGTCGTTACAAGCAAGGATTGTACTATAAGATGGTTCTCCTATTCATAGGAAGTATATCTTCATTGTAGCTCTTTGAAATTTCAGCATGTAGTAGTCATTGTGATGAGTAAATCTTAGAGATCTGCTCTTCCACAAGCTTTTCTGACTTGCTTTGACAACATTAATGAGACTGAAATCATCCAGTGTGACAATATTCTTCAAGTATTAGATCAACACACAACTGAGTGAATGGAATCTTGTTTCCCCTTTGAACATTTTGAGTGGAACAAAATTATGTCATGGTTTCCAGATAATCACAAGTTTAAGATTAGAAATTTCAACGTTATACTTCTGAGAACGTATTAATATTTCTTTTATCACAGTTAGTCTGCTAAGATCAGCTGGCATTTCTATGCATTTTCTAAAAACTTCATCTGTTGCAATCATGTCTCCCATTATGAGTGAGCCAATACAGTTGACTAGTGCCCTCTTCCACAACACTCAAAATGAAGACAGTAAATGCATTCCTATCCCATGTTAGGATAAAACCAGTCATAGCCAAGAGGTGCCTATTTCTCTTCTTCATTGGGAAACTAGAGCAGCTATCACAGAGTCACATAGCAGAGTGTTAGATCATTAACAACACCAAAAAAAAAGAAGGTCACAATTTAACCATGAGGAGATAATCGGTTTTGTTAAGCAAAGCAATATCAGAAACATTTTACTTGGCGTATGGTAATGGCTGATGAAAAACTTGAGTGATTTATGTTCAGCAGCCTGTTCCTCACTTCAGATCTTACTTCACAGATCTCTTCCTGTGATCTCAGTGAAGCCTTTAATTGTACCAAGCATGATTAAAAACCTTTTAGTGAATGCTGGTATTCAATCTCCTCTTTTTTTTCAAATGTTATCTCTGCCTACCGTATTTTTTGTAGAGTTGTGGAACTCTGTAATTCCCTACCCTGAAACTGATGAAACATAAGACACTTCTCTGTCATTAACAACAAAGAATAGAGATTGACATGTTAGTATGCCAACTTTTAAATTTAATTTTTATTTTACATGTACATGCTTTTACATATATTTTTAAAACACTAATTGTCCACAAGTTTCTCTTGTCTGAGAGACTGTGCACACAATTTATGCAAACTAGATAATACTGATGCAATGAGGGATAAGTCTTACATATAGTGAGAAAATACAACGAGACCAGAAATGAAAAAGTTAATAGATTTCTCACCTTTTTTTAAAAATATATATTTGTACATCCCCTAAAAATCTACAGAAAATTCTGGTTTTCTGATAATCTTTTTGTTAGCTGTCATTTCTATGCACACGTAAAGTAACAGTCATTCAGCCCTTGGACTAAATCTATACTGTTACATAAAATGATCCAAGGACTGTCTGTGGGCTTGGATCCTCGTGGGATCCATAAGCAAAATATTCTCACCCTTCTCTCAGGTTGGGTGGCTATCTCCTGGTTGCCTACTGGAAATGTCACTGATGGGGAACATCAAACAAGGCTCTGCTAATGATTTAGCAGCACAAACATATACTGAAGATTAGTTCTGGGACTTGATGCTGTTTACTGATAATCTACAACCTTAGCATCCTGAAACCATAGCTTGAAAACAGCTAAAAGCCCAAGAGAGGGGAATCTGATGTTTAAAAGCACATGCAAAACCTGCATGATACACTGGCTTGGGGATCACCTTACACTGACTCCTGACACTGAAAGCCTGAAATCAGAAATCAAACTCTGATAGTGAGGGATGGCACACTTGTGATTATATTACCAATGTGAAAGGGAAGAAGTAGGAACCAAGTGTGTATGAAACACAAAGGCTAGAAGTAATGTGAGTACTTGTGGTCTGCTGATTTTTCAGGCCTGGTCATTATTTTTTTGACCTAATTTTATCTTGTAGCCCTTTAAACAGATGAAAAATTACATGCCTTCGTGCAAGCCAAATGGGCTGGAAGATCATCCAGTTTCCCCTTTCTCTGAGAAGAAAAAATGCTCCCTATAAAGCCAAACTTTATCTTTTTTTTTTTTACTCATGAATTATTTATAAAGTATTTTTGAAAATTGATGTAAAAAGTTTGAAAGCACAGGGGATGGTTCTGTAGAGTGCAGGAAAATCTTTAAAATATCCAGGTCCCTAGAACCAACAGCTTTTGTACAAAATATTTCTGTAGTGAAACAAATACAGCAGGCTTTAGAGGAGACCTAATAAAGCTGTTCCTACTACTGATGGGGTTGAACATCCTACAACAGTCTGCATAAAATGGAGGACTACTTTTGTACCAGTAGCTTCAGTCTCCCTGGCACTGTGAGGAAGAAAGCATTATCAAGAGCTTTTCCTAAACACTTCTTTCAATAGTAACTGTATGAAGCTACAGTGCAGATATACAGTAAGTTAAAATCTCCATACTCATACTGGTTCATCTAGCATTCTACCAAAAAAACCCCACCTAAATGATGCTTCTTTACTTTGTTGGAGTACTAACAACAATCCCAGCAGAGTTACATCAGGCTGTAAGCTAAGGAGCAACTCTCCAAACTTCTCTATTTAAAGATCTTGAATGTCTCACTCCAAGATTCAACAGCCCCTCAACTTTATGATGCCGTACTTTAGAAAACCTGAATCTCTTGTCTTGTGTTGCCTAAAATTTAAATAAGTGTACTTTTCACCTGAATTCCCACATTTCAGATTTATCCATAATTCATATTAAAACCCACATTGCCTCTCCTAAAAACAATTTGTTGAAAAAATAGCCTGGGGGAATCAAAGGAAAGAAGCATAAGAAGTCTCAACTTTTTTATGCTTTCCTCATGTTTGTACTAGTGGGAATGAACTCAAAAGGCACTTGTGCCTTTATCTTGTTTATTAAGGAAAATCACTTCATTATACAACCTACATTTTCTCTCCTGTGTTTTTGAATAGCGCCTCTACGCTTTGTTACCCTCCAGGGTGAAAGTGTCTAAGATATTTAAAATACTAAGCCAGTCTTCTTGTTGCTGCACGTAGTAACAACTTTAGTAATATCAGGAGAGTTTCACTGATAATTAATTTCACCCATTGATGACATCTTATGCAAATAATTCATATTCTTGTGCAATAACAGAGTAATTTTAAAAGACTTAAAAACAGAAGTGTGGGAAGAAAAAGAACCAGCTTACTCCATGGGAGACCAGTAGTGGAACAGAATACAAGGTAAAAGATAATCAGGAAAGGAAGTATGGTGGGGAAAAATGTAGCACACATTTAAGGGAAATAAGAGTGTGGAAGATGTGAAAAGAAAATTGTAAGTAAGAATTTGTGAGATAGAAACCAGTACAGTGAATAGGAAGACATAGGTATAAAAGATGTGCGACAGGTGTTGGCAGGACAAAGGGTAATGGTTTTAAACTAAAAGAAGGTAGAGTCAGACTAGATTTGAGGAAGAAGATTTTATGATGCAGGTGTTGAAAAACTGGCAAAGGTTGCCCAGGGAGGTGGTGGATGCCCAGCCCCTGGAAATATTCAAAGTCATGTTGGATGGGGTTGTCCATATCAAAGGCTGACCAGCATGCCCTGCAGCTTCCTGTTGGTCCTCATGCACTGGACCTCTTTCCAGTTAAAATCCAGCTAAAGGGCAGGGGATGAGGAGACTGATGATGTATATTTTAGATATAACTTAAATACACAGCATTTCTACAGCTCATGACCAATCAAAACCAAAAATCTTCATTATGATCACTAATAGGATGTGGCTTTAAAAGGAAAGTTTTTTCCAGCCATGCTACTCACAGAGCATTCTAGAAGAATTAATTTAAAGTTATAGTTTGCAACATTTGGCTTTGATTCTCATTCACATGAATGTTCAGATATTCTTTTTCACTAGTCTAAAATAGGTCTTTAAGTAGGAATTATCCCATGCTGAGACTTCCTTATTATCTGAAGAATTTTCAGGAATGTCAGTGTAAAAAAAGAATAAGGCCTTATTCTGCATTCATACTCCCAGATAGTTAACAGGCTGTTCTCCATGCCAGCATATAGTTACTGACATTGTCTTATCCCATTCCTTGAAAACAGATTCAGTTATTCCAGGCTTTGCTGGGTCCATCATTCCTGCCAACCACCATCTTGCCTTGTGCAATTTTGGTTTGTGAACCTTAGGACAGAGTAATTTTGCTCTGTCTCACTAACCAGAAGGCTCTGTCATTTCTACATCAGACTTGATCACCACTGAGATATTTCTCTCCAACTTTCAGCTCAGTGTCATCACTTTCATAAGACTAAGGTTGTTTATTCTGAGTATATTTAATCAGGGCAGGTCCGAGGGGTAGACACAACAACCTTCCACTTGTCATATGACAATTTTACCAGGTATATACTGAGCCCTAAAGACTAGCTGGTTAGACTTTCTTACTGATAGTAATTAAGATTATTCTCACTTTCATATTTGGCAGTGGAATCAGAGACTCTAGAAGCAGTGAGGGGGTGAAGCTGCCTCCAGAATCAATCTAAAGATCTTGGGCTGCAGGACACACAAGCTTCATTTGGAGTTCAAGAATGTCATGTTGTTCTATACTGTACATGCAGATTTCCCACTGGGCCCAGCATCCCATCACAGAAAGAAAAGAAGAACTATCTAAATACAAAGTTTTTAAGAGACCTGCATGTTAACGCATCTGGTTCTCTGAAATCATAGAATCATAGAAATGGCACATAAAGCCCAGTATTTCTGTTTCAGCTAGGATGTATATTTCAGAATGAAATCTAATCTTTATCTGAACACTTATCAAGCACCTAGGTAACTTGTTCTGTTTGTTAGTGATGATTTTCCATAAAAATGTGTGTTTCATTTCTAGTGTCAAATGGCCTATACTCTGTGTTCAAGCTCTAGGTTTCTAATATTTTTGATAGATTAAACTTCCCTCCAGTGCTGGAATTATTTGCATTTATAGACCATGACCGTGTCACTTCTTAACCTTCCTTTCATTAAGCTAAATTGATTGAACTGGTTTAGTATCTCACTGCAAAGGCCTTTTTCCGGAACTTCATTCTTGTGGCTCTTTTTTAAGCAGTTTCCAATATGTCAACGCCATTTTTAAATGAGTTCATAAACCACAAAACAGTACAGGTCTCACTAATGTCATAGAGAATCAAAAATAGCTCTATTTCTTATTCCTTCTACTTTTCTAACACTCATGTTCTTATCTACTGCTTCACATGATGCATTCAGAATCTAGTACCCTATAATGATTTCTATTGCCTAGGGGATGCTTTGGGCCAAAGTCCATATTGGATACTTTTCAGTATTGCAGAATACTTTGAAATCTTTATCAGTCAACCTAAGTATGTAACATTTTAATTTATTTATTATTGACTGCACAAAGAATGTTTACCATACGTCTACACCACTAATTTTATAAAATGATGAGTAGATTTCAAGTGTTCAAAATTTTTGTGGTAAATTGAGGGAATAACTTTTAAAAATACCACTGGGGAAAAAAAAAGAAATTCAGAAAGAATACTAGTTTTTTTCATCATGAAATTATTATCTGACTTCTTTGTAGTGTATTCAGCCATATTAGCTAGAGAGTGGCATTGAACACTCAGTTAACTGATCTGTGGGTGACACAGTGAATCAGATTTATATCACAACAATGTTCAGTTAAACATGATGGATGATGATTACGATGTTCTCACTAACATATAGAGAGAGTCTCATAGTCCAAGCACATGCAGCACATGTACATCTGTGAGGTGTAATTTGCTACACTGCTGCAGCAAGACCACTTTTGAGCAAAACAAGCTGGAGCAGGCATGCCTGTTTTCTTCATTGTAGGCATATTCCAATGACTCATTTTATTTTTGATCCACATAAGAGTCAAGCTTAGGCAGGAACTGGAGTTTTCTAGCTTTGCTGTCTGAGTAAGTTACACCAGAAAATACAGGCAAGAAGAATCCAATTGTATTATACTGCACTGCAATGACAGGATCCTGGAATTACTTTTAAATGTAGTCTTTCATATATATTTATAATATCTTTTTGCTCAGCTTGAGTTAATATTACTACCCCATGGTGAAAAATATAAACAAAAATATGTTTGCTTTTCCATCACTGACATCCTCAATTTGGGTCTGAACACAATTCATTAATGTTCTCATTTCTCTGCTGATAGCTCTGGTACCAAGTGAAAATGTTATTGTTTTCATATCAATTGATGCTTTATTAAGTTATTTCACTCGTCTCTTATTTTTAAGTTTCTTTCACAAGGGGTAATTTCCCTTTTTTGAGAGACAGATTGATTTTTTTTCCCTGTTCAGAAGCAGAGACACAAGTAGAATGTGCTTCTGGATAAAGAAATAGGAGCAAAAGACAATATTTTGGTAGATTATCTAGAAGTCACTAAAGTTAGGGTAACCAAAAAAACATTCTGTTTCAGATTCTCAGTGTGTGAGACAGCAATATATTCCTGAATGGTTCTAACCATCAAGAACAATAGAAATACTTAGTACAGGTTTTGTTTTTCTAATATTCAGAGCAAATTATAAGGCACTGAGTCAATATCAGCCAGACTGACAAAGAGTAAAGAGAATTGTAATTCACCTTTTGCGATTGGCTGGGGAGCTATATTTGCTCCCAGTCACAAGGTGAGTAAAGATCACATGGATTTGACTGCATGATTTGACTGTATTTGCCCTTCACATCAATACACTTGCATGACATTTTGCACTTGAAAGGACAAAGCAGCACCACACAGTTGTACTGCATGTTTATCCTAGACACTCTGCACTTCTCTGGTAAGAAAATGAATCTTAAAATAAATAGTTTCTCCACATGAAGTCTAGAAAAATCATCGTATCTTACAGATAAAGTGGGACAATGACTTAATGCGAAAACCATTTGTGACACTAGATTTGACATGCAGAAGAATGTTGAAATGAAGCTGTAAAATTATGCAGTTACAAAGATTATATTCTTATTGTATCACACTGGCAGCTATCATTATTGTTGAAAGATTTATCTTTCACAATATTTGCAGTGGAATGAACAGACCTGTAATTCTACTAATCACATATGAAGAGGTTCAAAAAAAGAGAGCATTTTATTGTGGCCTATCTCAGGTTCCTGTCCGTAGGATTTATTTTTTCAAAGGCACTCAAAGCTTCTGGTGAATTCGTTTTTATCTTTCACATAAGTCTAGATAAATTGAAGAGTTCCCAGATATATGACACTCCTTCGATGCCAAATCACTACCCTTTTGGTTTACATAGCAACATTATAAAAGGGGCTGAGGCTTGCCTAGATCACAGATGTTGCAGAATTTGTCTAATTAAACATCCATTTCCTAGGAATCATGAATGAACAACAAGTTCTGCTGTGCCAGCTTGACTTGTGCTTAAATCATCTCATGGAAATCTCCTTTTGTGATTGACTGCCCTTGTGAGCAATACGTTTGTCTGTATAATAAAACTATTAGAACAAACATTGCGATGTATACATGACATACATAGAAATATGTGCTTAAAGCAGAGATGTACTTAGTGGATATAAAATTGTTACTCTAAGAGAATTAAAATTTTCACTCCATCTCTAGTAGATGAATCTCATTTAGCTTCCAAACTCAGAAATAAAAAAGTGAAAATACTTTACCACTGATTCAACCTGAAAATCCACAAGTGTCTTGTGTACCCAGTAATTATCCCATAACAACCCAGTCGTGTTTTATAAAGCTTAACTGAAGAATGACACCGTATCCATTACAATAATGGCCAAAAGGTCGTTCTTAACACAAAGAATTTAGAATTTGGTGGGCAGCATGGTAGCCCCTTTCAGCTAATCAATGAGCCTGACATGGAAATAATAGGTGACCTCTGGTTGCCTATTTTGAGTGGCGACATAATCACAGAACCCCTAGGTTGGAAAAGACCCACTAGATCATAGTGTCCAACCATTCCTGTCAATCACTAAACCATGCTCCTCAGCACCTCATCCACCTGTCCTTTAAACACCTCCAGGGAAATTGCCTCAGTCACCTCCCTGGACAGCCTCTGCCAGTGCCCAATAACCCTTTCCATGGATTTTTTTAACTAATATCCAGCCTAAACCTCCCCTGGTGGAGCTTGAGGCCATTCCCTCTCATCCTGTCCATAACCATGATCCATAACCTCCAATGTACATCTGTTTTTAAAGCTATAGCTCTGATACAATACAAAAGTTTTCTCAATAAAACAACCTCCCAGTGCCTCAGATCTAATGCAGGCTGTTCAGCCCTTGTCTGCACAATTCATAATCCCTCCAGTATTTATCAATAATATCTTTTGCTTGTAGCGTTTTGTGGGAACATTTTACAAAGAAGAAAGCCTGGATGCTGTGAGACTGATTGATACCGAACAACTCTAACAAGGCCTTGAAACAGTGAGTCAAAAGATAAGCAAAGGTCAGCTGAAAGGAATACAGCAGCAAGTTCAGTGGGAATGAGCTGAAAGAAAAACAATTAAAGAGAACTATCAACATAGCTAATTTTAGTGTAACTTGGTTTCTTAGCATGTGCAGTAATTTAGCCAATAATATGTTAGTAATAGCATTATGGACAGCTACCTTTAACCAATAATACACTGTAGATACCCTCGTGGGCACCCAGTAATGTAACCAAAAAGGGTTTATAAAGAGACAGCTAAGCTCAATAAATCTAACACTCGCTGATCATATTGATCTCTGCGTTTGATTCCGTGATGCTCCTGTCAACAGAGCTTCCAGAGGACTATGGATTCTTCTCTGTTTGGTGCCTGTTGTTTTTCAATGTTTGAAGCTAATATGATAATGTTTTCTGTAAGTGTATTTGTGTCAAAATAATGTATAAGAAAAAGAAATGAAGTTAGCACTTTTCATTTAAAATTCTGACAAAAGTCATAGCAGTACAATATAAATTATCCAGTCTTTGTGGAATTACTTCAAATACTTACTACATTTTCAAAAAAATAAAGGCAGAATGAGATGTTATGAAATAGACTGGCTTATTTGGGTGGATTTTGTGGCAGCTGATTTAAATGCCATTTGAATGAATCATAGTTCTTCTATTGATCAGTAAACTTTGGATCAGGTCTCTACAGGAAGGCAGAGATAAAATAGATCTGGAGATGTAGGGACTTCACAAGCACAGGTTCCAGCCAACTCCAACCTACCCCTTAAAGGGCATGACTGAGCCCCACAGCCAAGGTGATGGCATCTTGGAGAAGATGTTTCAAAGAAAAGGCAAAAACACTGGATGGAGACATGAGAAGGGCACAGTAAGCAAGGTCAGCGAAGAAGGAGGGGGATGAGGTGCTCCAGGGACTAGAATGGAAGTCCCCCTGCAGCCTATGGAGAAGACCATAGAGAAGCAGATTTTCTCCCCTGCAGCTCATGAAGAACCTCAGGCTGGAGTTGGTGGGTATCTCCTGAGGGAATTGCAGCTCATGAAGAGCTCATGCTGAGCAAGGGAAAGGAAAGAGAAAGACCATCAGATTGGCACTACTGGGTACCAAGCATAATCCTCCTTCAACCCCTGGCACTGCTCAGGAGTCAGAGTGAAGTAGTGAAGCCAAGCCTGGGAAGCAAAGAGGGAAAAATCTTGAGGTGTTATTTTAATTTTTGCCTTTTTTTTCTCACTACACAAATTTATTGTAATTGGAAATAAATTAGTTTTCCCCAAGTTGAGTCTGTTTTGTGAATGAAGATAATTGGTAAGTGATCTTCCTGTCTTTATCTCAAGCCACAAGCAAGAGCTTTATCCATCTCTTCTTTCTTCAGATACAGTGCTTCTTTTGAGAGTTTAGACTGAATCTCATTCATGATTTTATTGATTTCCACTCATCTATCATGAGTTCTCCCTGTCTTTTCTCTCCATGATTGTGTTGAAGCTCCTCCACAGCTTCTCAGCTTTTCTGGCACTTCTGTCACCTTTATATGTACAATTTCCTCTACTTTCATCCAGCTCTTCTCACACTTTCTATGTTGTCCTTTAGAAGAAGAAGGAAGTTTGTTTTGAAGAAAACCTAGTTTTCATGTTTTGCATGGTGAGTGGAAGCCACCTACTTCTTATTTGGCTTTAGTCAGCTGCCTAATTTATTCAGTTTGGATCTTTTTTTTTTTTTAATTGGCTACTTGGGAGTGACAAGAAACATCAGTGATTTCCTCTCGGACCTTCTGTGAAAGACTTCAGCAACATATCAGACTCCCCACAATGAAATCAGAGATACTTGTGATGGAAGTATTAAAAGATCAATAAAACAGGACAGTATCAAACTTCAGAACAGCACTCTACAAGACTGATATTCATCAACAACATTCTTGCTGCCAGGGCTTAGTTCATACTCATTATTCTTCATTATCACATGTATTCAACTAATTAGTGCGTAACAATCTTAGTCTAAACTCACCATCAATATGGATGCTGTATATTCAGAAACACATGCAGAGTAGTTATCAGTTTCTGTTGCAATTGGCAGTGACACTAACAGCCCCAATGGCCATAGCCCTCAAGATTAGAGAGGAGAATTCACCACTTAACATGGTATTTTGTACAAACAGCTTTGCTCCCTTGCTGCTGGAAGCATTTTTCTTAATTTCAAATTTCACTCTTTTCAGGCTTCAGCTGCTAGAATTTGATTCCTGGTATGCCTTTTCTTCAAATATTTCAAGACTTCAGAACCTGGCTTTCTCTCCTTGTAAATGTGCTTGCACCATGTAATCTAGTCATGTCTCAGACTAGACATGGCTCATGTTCTTCTCAGACCTAGATAAACTGAGTTTTTAAAGCATCATGCTTTAAGACCTCTTCAACATTTCTATACTATGGCTGTTTTCCTTTGTTGATTGCATCTTCTGTTTTTCAACATCTTTTTAAGATTGGGTGTGTTTGACAATGTATGTACTGCTCCGATATTAGCTGCACTTACATACTGCAGTAAAGTTACCCTCTATTCTTCAACCACGGTATTCTGTTTTTCTTTTAAATTATTGTAATTACTTTTTTAATTTTTTTTTAATATGTCTTTACGTTGAGAGCACATGCTGAGTTATTTGGCCACAACCTGTGTGTCCTATGAACTGTTGTTCCTAGATGTGTTAACGCACATATGGAAAAGTTAAAATACACCTTAATCAGCTATAAAATGGTCCATATGACTCTGTGTATCATCTACTTTTCCAATATTATTTATAATTCTTCCATTTTTATGCCACCTTCTTCTGCTTGTTAGAAGTTATTTCATATTATTTCAGAAAATATTGGATAGCAACAGGTCTTGTATCAATCCAAATAGCACTTAAATCCAAATAGTCTCAATTGAGGGCAAATCTTTGTTAACACATTCTATTCACAATCAGTCCTCCCTATACCCTATTGGCACTGTGTCATTCAGATTTGTGGGTTTGGGGTTTTTTGCGGGTTTTTTTTTTCTTTTGTTTTAAAAGAGAATTTTATGCCACATGAAGTTGGACTGATATACAAAGTAGAATACTGCCAATTAATTTCGACTGCATAGATGGCTTGGCTGAGGTAGACCTACACTGCTGCAGATGAACANTTTTATGCCACCTTCTTCTGCTTGCTAGAAGTTATTTCATATTATTTAATTATTTCAGAAAATATTGGATAGCAACAGGTCATTTACCAGTCCAAATAGTACTTAAATCCAAATAGTCTAACTTGAGGACAAATCTCTGTTAACACATTCTATTCACAGTCAGTCCTCCCAATACCCTATTGGCACTGCGTCATTCAGATTTGTGGGTTTGGGGGTTTTTGCAGTTTGTTTTTTTTTTTTTATTTTAAAAGAGAATGTTATGCCACATGAAGTTGGACTGAAGTACAAAGTAGAATACTGCCAATTAATTTCGACTGCATAGATGGTTTGGCTGAGGTAGACCTACACTGCTACAGATGAACAGAATGGCTATCATCAGTTTAGTTGCAATTCAGAGAAAGAACTTGAGTGTGATATTGGGTAGAGATAATTTCTCTTATGCAGGCTTAACTGCTACTGTCATGTTCCATTAGTGTGTGCAAGATAGATTTCCTCTGCCCCTATTATGAAAATACCGTTCAGGATAAAATGGTAAGTGTAGAGCTGGTAATGTATGCAAGATTCTTACAGTTACAAGGCCTGTTAACATAGTATTTGTATTTCTTTTTAGAAATTATTTTGGAAAGAAAGAAACCACATTTATAACCAAGTTAGTAGCATTTTTGCAGAACCAAGATGTAATGCATTGGTGGTAGTCTGTGTATAAATGGTAGAACAGAAAATAATTCTGCACAGTAATGACAGCGAAGCAAACAATTATTTCTACTTAATTTAATGCATTTCTTTTGACATTACCATGGTTGGTTCTAGTACATCTCATAGGTCCTGTGTGCAAAGGTCAGGCTGCCAGCCCAGCCATAAAATGTAAACTATCAGGAGATGTTTATATATTTTCAATTAATCTCAAATCCCTCCCTGACAGACACCATCACAGAACAATGAGTGTATGTTATCACTACAGATTGATAGAGAACTGATAAGGCTGACTTCATATTAAAAGAACTTCAGATATCATATCTTTCTTTAAAACACATAGATGAATTTTTAACATGTTCTAGATATTGCCCAGAACTCTGAAGAGAGATTTAACTTGCTGAGAATATTAACCTGAATAAAAAGACCCTTAACTGCACCTCTTTTCAGCAGCACACAGTGCTGGATGATGCAGTAGTCAAACACATCTTGGAA
>WAAB01011818.1:78665-108799 GCA_013389865.1 Piaya cayana | reverse complement strand
TTTTTTTGGCAAATGCTTAACATTTTGGCATAGACTCAGATCATTAAGAAGGATTAAAGTAGGAGCTAGACAGCAAGATTCTACTATCATCCTTAGTGTTCAGTCTGAAATTCCAGTCAGCTGCTGCATAGCCTTATTCTTTTAGGTGTCTATTTTTCACCAAAAAAAATTCTGAGGTGTTCAATAATGTTTCACAGCACCTAACAAAGGGAATTTGAATCCATGTGAGAATATTTTTAGCCCAATGAAAATTTATGGAACACTTCAACATAAATAGTTTGGCAAGACCATCTATTTTGGATTCTTTTAAACTGGCTTGCTTAATTATTACTAATGAGACAGCTCCTTCTTATACATACATTATATTGTCACTTGGATATACTCGCAATGGATATACTGTCCATATGTGTTTGTATTTATAATTATATCTTTCTACATTTTGTGAAAACAGACAACTGGAGAAGAGTGATCAGGACTGTGTATTGAAGCTAGAGGCATGTAATTGTGAAATGAAAAAGCTGTAAAGAAGTTGAAAACTAAAGGCATCCTAGTTTCTATTGATATGTTCTCCTGAGTATCGTAGCTGTTCCCTATTCATCAATTATTGTGCATCTTTCTATCCTAGCGTGTGCAATTAAGAAAAACTTCTTTTACCTAAGCTAGACCTTCAGTTTTTCTAATTTTTTTGTGTCCTCTCACACCTATCTTGCATTAACAAAATTAATTTAATTTCATCTGGTTACTTTTGATTTATACCGAACTTAACAGAAGATGACTGAAGCTTCTGAAATCTATTCTTCTGCCTGCAGAATCAGTTTACATAAACTGAGAGATGAGGAAAATAAATACCTCAGTTATTACATGATGTATCGACTAGATTTTAGTTAGCGTATTATGAACTCCATTAACTCCTATCTCATATTGATTTGAATAACACAATCTGGAACATTAATTTCTATACATTATAATGAAAAAGTAGGCAAAAGTTTATTTTCCCCTGGGATAAAATGTGAACTGTTGTGTAAGCTGGGATGAATAGGAACATTAATTTTAACACAGGCTTATGACTAGAACCATCTGGATAGCTTCAAGGAAGAGATGGGCAAAAGAAAGAAACAGGTGCAGATCTGAAGTCATATAGGACAGAAGATGTGGAAGTTGAAGATGGTTTCTTGCTGTTTTATTGTATATACTGATGTGCTGAGGTAGAAAGGGCACCTTTTACTCTCCATATACAAATTGTTTAGACCTGTTACTGCTCCACAGAGAGATGCCGGGTTATAACTGTGCTCATTGTTTTAGAAGAGGTTCAGTTTTGGACATCAAGTCTGTTTCTTCTAGAGCTAAAACAGTCCTCATCCTTAGTCTTCTCAAAATGTTTGGAGGACAAGTACAAATGAGTTTAGAATATATGTTTATGGTTCATTTGGAATAATTTTCAGTACTAGAGAATAAATATGATTCATATATGTTTATACTCAACGTAATACATAGATTGCAGTCCTGCTAGTAAGTAAACAAACACCCATAGGAGAAAGCACACTATGGATTTTGAATGACTTTATGATTTTTTAAAAAAAGTTTACATTTTCTTAAATATAATGAGACACTGTTAAATAAAAATTAAGACAAAGTCTAAAATAATGTGTCATCTGAAAATTCCTATTGTCTTTGAACGTACTTACATCTGTATCTCAGTTAACTACATTCTTTATGTTAGAGACAGGGCATCACCACATAGACAGACACATGAAGAGGATATTTTTCTGTGTACTGAAACACCCAGTTGCAGATAGTACTATGTATCTTCATTCTCTACCTGTTGGCGTACTACAAATTCATATTAACATGATTATATTTATAATTTTGACTGCTTTCATTACAATTCTGTCACATGATTTTTAGTATGTTTAACTCAATTTAGAAGTAACAGTGAAATTTCTCTATTAGATTTTAGTATTATTATTCTGGCAAGAGAATATTATCAATTTTTCAATTTACATGCTTTGCATTCCCATAGAAATCTTTAAACAATTTTTTCCCTGTATTCTTTAATTTCATAGACATTTGTAACATATGCTACCTGAGGTTTTTAAAATCCATTATTTTTAATTTGTGAATGCATTACTTAGTGCTTTGTATCCATGAATGTACAAATTAACATCTAAAACTAATCTTTTATGTAAAGACCAAATTTTTTTCTGTTAAAAAAAAATACCAAACAACCCTCCTTTATTTTATTACTAGACTGAATAAAAGCAAGAACAAAGATGTTGAGATTTAATCACTTACATCAATAAGAGACTTACTAGAAAAATTCATTAAGTATGGTAAATTCCCTTGCATAGTCATTCAATTTATAAGGACACTCCAAAGCTGGTAAGGGCTCCAGTGGGGCTCAGGAGATGGTCAAGCCAGGGCTTGTCTCAGCCTCAGTCAGGAACAGGGCAGCGGGGGGCACCAGGGTAGCCGTAGCACCAGGCACTGTGCACCTCCCCAGGGATGGAGATGGGCTGAGACTAGATGGGACATGGGTCTTTGGGTGGGCTCAGCTTAAAGAGCCCATGGTTTGTCAAAGCAGGGCTGAGAGGAGGTGTAGAGCAGCCCTCACTGAGGTGTGGTCCTGGTCCATGGTCAGGGTGGGAGACACCAAGGGGTCTGAGTAGGAACAGGCCCTTTTTATTTGAAGTCTGTCTTCCATTTCTCTGAATCAGTCAATGAAAAAATTAGTGATTAGGTTATTACGAATGGGATTTCAACATGGACATGCTTTGTATCTGTGATTGTATGAATGTTCATAGAGTCAAATTTAATGTATATCTATTGTAGAACAGGAATGACATTTTCTCTGTATTGTCAATTTTGAATGAGAATCCTATTGGTGTTGCTGTCCAGTCAGCATTATTTGCAGCTTTAGCAACAAAAATATACAAGGAAGTCTAGGCATGGTCTTTTGTTTTTTCTTTTTTTTTTGGGCTTTTTGTTTTTTCTTATCTCATAACAGAAAATCTTCTTTTTTTGTTATTACATTAAAACATACAGAGTTGGCATGTTCATCAAAGCTGTTAAACAAGAGACGTATTTGACAGATTATCCTAAGGAAAGATTTGGCATGAGAACAAGTCTTGAACTGAGAGAACAGTTATAAATTAAAAGAGCTGAAGACTCGTGGTTGGAGAGTGAATGTGAGGTCACTCAGATAGTCAGAGATCCATGAAAAGCTCTGTGTAATGTTTGCAGGACCTCAGAAAACAGATGTCTCCACATTCCTGTTGGGAGGAGTCATCTCTCTGCTTGAACACTGGAATGGAATTGTAGATGGGATAAGTAGGTCTTGTCATAAAATTATAATAAGTCAGAAGGATGGTATTCAATGGCAAGGCTACTGAAGAAGTACTAATTATCAGATTTTAAGACAAAAGGAATATTTTTTCCCCTTTAAATTTTGCCTGTCTATGTATAACGCTAAGAATCTGTGCATATGGAGGATGCAATTCAAAGCCACCAGTTCTACTTTAAAGGGATTAATAACAACCTAGTAAAAAATAATAGTCTCAAGCTTTTAGAATATTACTGTTGGGAGGCTTAATTTGAAGATTTGTCTTTGTGTATATCATGATGCCCCTGACATGTAAACTACATTGTATTTGTCTGTAACTCTCATTTCTAGAGAACTAAAGTCCAGTAAGTCTAGCATTTGCACATTAATTACCAGACATCTATTTAGTTTATGGTATCTTTTGTACTAGTGCCCCCATGAATACCCACAGGCAATAAGCTAGAAAGTTATTATAATATATAAAGCTTGATATGCTGAATGACTAAAGAATGTTGATTAACATTCTTTCCTGCAACTATATTAGATCTTGGGCTTTTCTTTAAAAGCAAACTAAAAAATTAGTCTAATACAGATTCATTTTCTACTATGTGTTGTTATACTTGAAACTCCAGTTTCCTATAAATAAGATTTTTTGCATTTTAATATACAGTATTTTAAGAATATGTGATATAAATACATATCTGATCTGTCTAATTCTTTCTGTATAAAGACGTATAGTTCTTTAAAGACATATATGTTAATGATCTAATGATTGGCTTAATAGGATGCATTTTGAAATTCTTAGGAAATCAGAATGCATATTCCAGTCAAGTAGGAAGTAAAAATATATTTGATGATATCTTCCTCTATTTGCTTGTATCAAACAGATATCATGAAATTAATAGTTATAAAGCTGCTTAAAACTTGTTTAAAAATATTGGGGCATACTAAGATAAAAATGAATGTACAAAGGCATAGAAGCTGCTTGTTTTACTATAGGTTTCATCTGACTATATAAGTGTGGCTTACCTCTACATTTTACCTTGCTGTCTGTAATGTCTCCAGAATCAATAAAGAGGAGTAAAGACACACCTGGACCTAGAAAAATGACTCATGGAAGTTTAGTCAAACACCTAATCACCAGAAATGAAGGAGAGAGAATGTAGTCCTCAGATAGGTAGCATCTGAAAAGCCAAATCATGAGTATGGAGCCATTACTGTTGCTAGGGAACATTAAATCCAAAGGTGTATTTGCTGTACTGGCCACCTCTGAGGCACCAAAAGAAAGAAATGATCTGTAAATGGGGAAAAAAAAGCAAACTTTCAATTTCATGATCAGACACTAAGTTAAACAAGGAGACTTGTGTTTCCATGTCCCTGTTGCCAAGTTTAGCTTTGTTTATATTTTGTGACTGGAATGAAAAAGTGGAAAAGACCTGCAAATTTAGGACACAGAGTTCTACCAGACAACTGACCTGCCCCTGCTACCAAACCTCTTTCAGTCCAGTTGGCCCTAGGCTTTTGGATGGTGGTTTACCAGGTTGACACATTGCTTCTTACAGGTATTTTGTATGCAGATAATTAAAGCATTCTCCTGGGAAATAAGCCATGAGTATTGCAGTATCCTTAAAATGCTTGCAATCCGGGATCTAGATGTGGGTTTTTTTCTGAACATTTTTCTGGCCTCCATCACAGTCTTCTGTATTCTAACTCTTTCTGTGCTATAAGCAGAAATGATTTTCAGTGTTTCTTTTTGAAATAAAAATAATCTAAGTGACCTGGTTTCCATTGTGCAACTGTATTACGGATGATGAATAAAGCATTACCATGAGAATGAACACTGAAACAAGGAGGGGGAAATGTACTTCTTTAGCTAATTTCTCCACTTGAGAGAACGTCTGTGTAACTGCACCCTTTGTTACAATAAATGAAGATTTACCAAATCAAAACTTTGAACTGTTTGGCTAATAATTGAATTCATTAGCTGTCTAAAATAATTAGCTGTTGATAGATGTAGGATTATTTTACAAGGGATACAGTGCCTGGAATATTAGAATTCCCTACCAGATGTGGTTTTGCGCTATGGGATCTATTTTGACTGGACTAACACATCGTTTATGGTCAATCAAATTAATACAACATGTAAATAGGAAATATCTTGTGGGGTTTGATTACCCATTTCAGTTGTATAATAATGGCTATTAGCAGAAATTTATTTGTGTATTTATTAGAATAAAATGCAGGGTTCTAAAACAGGAGGAGACCATGCAGACTCCTTGAAGTGGATGATTTATTCAGTATGTTTAACCTTGTTAAAATTTATTAAATATCCACATGTGAGCCCTATAAATTTGTTCATGATAGATTGGCTCTTTTTGCAATGAATATAGTCTACAACACACATTAACAATTTCCAACAGAATCAACGAAGAGTTTTCAACAGAAAAGGAAAGAATACTTTGTAATAATCATTACTCTTCCACTGGACGGATAAAATATTTGAAATTAAAAGGGAAATCAAAATGAGTTCAAGATGTCTGATGCTTGTGAAGCTGCAAAACTTGACACAGTTAACATGCTATTGATGCTAATCATTCCGTTAGAGATGTTACAAATAATGTCAACAAAACACACACACAGAGGAACTCTTACACATATTTGCCTAAATTCACAGTTTGTCATAGAAAATGAAAAAAAATTACACATATCATGGAAGTAAATTCGCTCTGGCTGTTTTCACTAATATTGACAAATGTTCTTATACGGACTCATAAATGATCCTTAACAAGGAACTAAGAAAATGAAATCCAGACTACTCCTTAATAACTATTTACAAATGAGCATTGAACCCCAGAAAATCCCACTATAAAAAAATTGAACACAAAATCAAAAAAGCAACTTATCAAAAGAAATATGAAATGGTAAACATGGCAGGGTTCTGCTGATCTTTACAGGTAGAGCAGTTGTAACACACAAGTCTGCAAAATAATTCTTGAAAGTGTCCTATGCTTTGACTATGGTGTGTGGTCCTATGAGCTTTACCTCCGTTCCATGAAGTGAGTACTCTTACTTTTGGGGAAAATTGTTGCCGAATAGGGAGGTTCAGAGAAACATAAAGTATCTCTTCTTTAATGTGGCAATTTACGTAGATGTTTTGCCTAGGCATAAATAGAAGTCCTGGGGTTTAATCTGCTGTTCCTTGTGTCCCTGTTACTGGTGCACAGAGAGAGAAACGTCCTTTAATTTATTCCAAATTCATATCTATTTTTCCAGTTGAGTAGACTTTTAAGACTCAAATGTGACAGTGCTGATGTTGGCCTTTTGCACATGTCATCTCTGCATTTGTGGACTAATGATTAATTTTCTTCTTTTACAGAATGAAGACACAGAATTTTATTCAGGAGCTAGTTTGCTTTAGGCTCTTCAGTACACTCAGCTCAATGGAAATCCAATTGCAGGACACTTTTCCAACCCAGTGCAAGATACAGTCAGTGCTCCCTAGAATAATTTCTGAAAGAGAGAAGGCACCACAGAAGGTCAAAGCTACAGCCATCCTTTCCTGTAACTGCAGAGCAGGCCGGGTTCATTGGAGGGTGGAAGAGCAGAAAATAGTTTACATAGTTGCCTGTACAGAGAGGAAACTATATTTATGATGCAAACCTGAAGTTCATCTTGCAAACCACATTGCATTAAAATGCTGCTGCAAGCATTCATGGTCACACAGAAAATTGTGTTTATATATGTTATTTTTTTTTGTGTCAAGGCTTCTTGTTTATGTACCTGATCCTTCTGCTTTTTTCAGTTTTAAATATGTGATGACTTGCGTGTCTGTGGGAGGCTTGGGGAGGCAAATTTCATACTGAGTCATTGGAAAACTGAAAACATGAGGGCAAGTTAATTGCAGTAATTCCTTCATTGAAATGTTTTAAAGCAACAAAATAATATAAATTGTGTTTTCACCTTCTTTTAGTTTATTGATAATATACAGTAAAAGTTTGCTATAAAATGTATTCTAACAATGCAGTTTGAGAGTGAAATTTTTTACTGCCCTTAATACTGTTTTATAACATTCTTTTGTGTTTTAGTGTGTATGCCAGGACATTGTTGGAATTAGGAATGGATGATTCCAGCACCCCGAGAGAACTAATGAAGATTAGTATAAGTAGTTCCATGAGGCATGAAAAACAGGGAGGTTTTGGAAACAAGATGATGACTCAAGGTTAAACTTTGTCTCCATAAAAGAATGAGGAGTGCAGTCGGATTATCTAGCAAGGGCTTTTGGGAAAAAAAAAACCCCAAACTTCTTCATTGCATCCCTGAGATTTGTTCTAGTCCTGCTGACACAGGCTATTAAAAACCTTGTTTATGTTTTAGAGACTTTTTTAAAGTGCACTTTGGGGCTTTATAGTGTTTGTAGAATGTTCTTTATAGTTAAAATTACATGCTGAGATGGCAGGCTGCTGAGCTAATATATTGTTACACTGATTAAATTGATTAAAAGCTTCATTTTTGACAGGCAAATTGTAGAGGCTGAGATCTCTTTATTGCACATTTAAGTAATTCAGCTCATGTCTTGTCCTATCTAATAATCACTTCTCTGCCTCCCTGTTTAGGAATCATCTCAGCAGCGGGTACATTTTCAAACAGCATATTAGCTTCAGATCTGAATTACATGAGTCACAGTGCATTGGCATTACAAAAGCCTTATTCTAGGTAATGGCTTATTCAGTGAACACTTGAAATATATTCTTTTTTTCCCTGTCTTGCTATATTGTGAACAAAGAAAGGACCCCTTGATTTTTATATTAGAAAATAAGAGATTGCTCTTACCACAGCTGTGGATTGACAGGAGAGGTCGTGCTGCAGAAGCATTTAATGTCCTACTCGGTAAAACATATGCTTACTTACAATTGTGTGATAGAACAGAGTATAAAATATTAAAAGAAATTGGTGAAGATATAACAGGGAGATAAAGAAGAGGACTCAGCAACTTAAATGAGCTGCAGAAGAACTATTTTGTAATGAATATGGAAATAAGGTGAATTTTTAAAACACTGAGTATGTCTAAATTGCTTTAAATAAATGTAGATATCTACACACAAGTGGCTGTGCAAAGTACAATGTGTTCACAGCTTGCCAACAGGAGAGACTGAATGCAGTCCAGAAATGCAGGTCCGTTGATAGTACTACACAAATATGGGCAACCAATGCCAGTCACAAACTGCACTTCTACATGGCACATTCCTGATTTCATACAGGCATTAAGCATTTCTGGGGCTAAAAGCAGGCTTGTTTAGGCAGAGATCAGTGCCTAGCCCAGTGACTGTATTAAATGAAGAATAGACTACTTGCCTCCTTTACAGCATGAAAGGTAAGAAGATGAAACATGTCTATCTGGTCAGACTGAAGCTCCATTAGTTCGGTACTGTGAATTGCTGATTTTGCTCGATGAGGCACACAATGTAGATTCTGGCTATCAGAAGTTTAAAACCTTCTGGAATGGTGGTCACATTCTGCCTACTATATTTGGATATCAGTGATGAATCTTATCATTGGGTTTTATTTTTTTAAATCATTTTCAACACACATCACAGTGTCCTGTGACAGCGAACACAGTAACTGAGTTATATCCCATTTTAAACCTGTCATTTCCTTTGGAGACCCATTTTTCTCTCATTTTGAGGAATGATAACTATTCATTTCCTTCCTTCCTTCCTTCCTTCCTTCCTTCCTTCCTTCCTTCCTTCCTTCCTTCCTTCCTTCCTTCCTTCCTTCCTTCCTTCCTTCCTTCCTTCCTTCCTTCCTTCCTTCCTTCCTTCCTTCCCATCAGAGAGTTCTGACTGTCTCTATACCTTACACTGGTAAAAACTCTCAGATTTAGCAGTATTTCAATAAACGTTCTAAAAACACTGGCATCTAACAGAGAACTTTATGCAAGCGCAAAGACAGTTTAAATGCAGGAAACTAAAAGGATAAGTGTTCAGGAAATATAAATAGCTCGAGTTTGGCTTGGAAAGAGGTAAAGTAAGGAAAGTATCAAAGCCATGTAGGACCCTCAACCATGTAAAAATCTGGGAAACTGCATTTCCAAGCAGCCAGAAGTGGACAACTTTTGGTCTTAACATCTGTAAATGCCTCTGGAAAGAAGGATGGGAAGTGTAGTACCTGACTGTGCTTGGGTGCACCAGCTGTGAAGTACAGGTCACTGGGATCTGATGTGCTTACCTGACACAAGTAGAACAGACAGTGCTCACACAAACTCAGAGAAGGAACTACAAAGTCTTCTGAGTTTTTATTTTCCCTTTCCCTTTCCCTTTCCCTGTTTAGATTTCATACAGTTCAGAAATGGGGATGTGCAAAGGTATTAGTTATCCCAGCAGTGTTTTGACTAGTACCTACAACATGCTACTTGTCCCCAGAGATACATCCTCTAAAATCATTCCTACACAATGCTGGGAATTATTTATAGGAAGTTACACTATTTTTCGATTCTTTTCCTAAGCATGACATGTGTGTGAACAAGCACATCACGTATTTTTGAACCCATCTGTAAAAGATGTTTTCCACAATCCACAAATTTGGAACTCCATAAATCAGTCTAGCTCTCAACCCAACAGTGAAACTACACATCTTTGTTTCCTGTATCCCTTTGAAAGAACTTCCTTCATATCCTATAAAGTAAATAAGGGATTATTTTGCAACTACTTCATCCAACAGGTCTTCAGCAGGTCATTTTCTGGCAAGTCTGAGCCAGGGTACTTGTGCATAATCTCACAATACATGTTCTTGAGCAAAGGACAATTGGATGGTTACAAGGGAAAGTTTGACCTACTGTATAACCCAGCAACTAGGAGAAAACTACTGTATTTATCTTGGGACCTTGATGATTGTTTATAATTACAGAATAATGAATATATTTTAATAGGTGCATATCCAGCTGGCTTTGGACATCTTGGGGAACAACCACAGATGTGTAGCGATATGCAAAACCAAAACAGAACAGTGAATTGTGCACAACATTTTGAAATTATCTTGGTTTCTGAGTTCAAATAATTGGAAGTAATTGTAGGGACTGGGTATGACAGAGCTAGGAAAGGATATGGGGAAATTCAAATGAAGAAGGTAGCATTCCTAGGGTTCTCTGGATCTGAAGTAGCATATTGCATCAGTAATACTCCAAAACATAGTTACTAGTAAGCCAAATGGCCTGGGCATCTACTATTCAGTTTGAAGTTGCTGAATGAATGATTGGAACCATCCTTAAAAAGAGGACATGAACCATTCTCTGGCTATGAGGTTAAGTGGCAAATCATGATTCATACCCACACACCTAAATTCTCTATAAACATGGTAGAAACATTTGAATTGCCTTTCCAGAACAAACCCTGAATACACAGGCATTGCCTGGAACATGGTTAGTTGCCAGAGAGGCCAGAAATACACCAGAAAGATCACCCAAAGGCAGGGTAAGATGTAGTGCATTAGAATTCTTCTAGGGAAGGTTTATTGTATGAAATTTATTGTTGCCTGGCTGCAAAGAAATAAAATCTCTTTAGAGATTTTTCTTGAAAAAAATCTCTCACTTTACATCATTTAATCATTCTCTAAATAAGAAACAAATCTTTTAAGCCTGAAAAGCATTCTGCTTTGTTTTTATCTTAGCCTGATCCTGCAAAGAGAACATAGTGACAAAAGAAGAGAATCCAGACTCACAGTAGGTTCATATGTCCCACATCCTTTCTTTGCCGAGTTTATGCCATTTTTCATATCTGTGACTTACCCTTATGCATTATAACATAATTCATTCATAAAAATTCCTTCTAGGGAAACATCAAAGGGTATTCTAGGCTAAAGAATGTGTACTTTATAGATGATATATTTAGATCCAACTATAGTAATTGAGAATCTCGTAATTCAAAATAACAGCATAATCTTCTGTTTCTGTTTGGGGACTAGTCTCTTGTCTGTTTTGACAATGAGATGTTGTTTCACAGCCTCAAGACAGACTGTGATGTTGTACCCTACTAAAGAGAAATAGCTGTTGGTTAGTTCTCTCAGCAGAAGAATGGTATTTAATGAGTGGGACCTGAGACAAGGACAATAGACCATATAGTAGATAAATTTGTGTGTGACTAGAAATATTGAACTCAAGAGATACGTGTACTTCTAGACAAAGACAATAATCAGTAATTACCTACAATGAAAATTCAAAACTGTGATTGGAATTGTTACAATGGAAATACCAACTGTATTTTTAAAAAGCTTATTTTCACCCAGACCAATTAGCAACTCTGAAAATTTTGGAACAAGGCTGCTTTAATACCTGGGATCAATATCAATAGCAGAGGTTGGAAGGGAAAGTCTCAATTGACCAATTATTGTATTTTTTAGCATAGTTTAGTTTAGTTTCTTTCAGTATCTCATTCAAAGTGCAAGTTGGGTGTAATCTCTTCAGATAGACTTCTATTCCTGCCAGCCAGGAATAAACAAGCAACATCTTCTGCATAGCAGCCAGAGTGGTTATTGATAGAAGGCCACTCAGTTTCTATGCTCCCACTTCTAAAAGGTGGGAGGGGAGGCTTTCATTAATCAGACAGCGAGACACCACAGTGGAAGAAAAGAAAGAAAAGAAAGGCAGAATAAATGAACTGCAGGGAAAAAGGAAAAGAGAATTTGTTAAACTTTGGCTCAGAATTATTTGGAAATGAGGGCTCAGAGGACAGGGAATCATTCTCTCTCAGCTGCTGGGAAGCACACAGAGTTCTCAGAGGAAAATAAGTTACAAACCTGGGAAATGTCACTAACAATATATAGGTCTGTTTTTCCTCTCTCACTCCTACTTTTTCCCCATTTCCAATGATTTAAAGTGAGCTGTGATTAGCCTGGTGACCTTGGTTGGTGATTTCCCTGAAGAGAAAGTAAAATACAATATTTAAATGTAGTGTTTGATATAAGTGCAAGTCAAGCCTCACCTTTTTATGGCTCAAAAAGAAGGAAACACAAGAGACTTATGATTTCACTTTAATGTTTTGCTAATAGCCAGATTGGGTGGTGTCAGAGTACGCCTGAGACAGGCCTCAGCATTTTTTCTGGTGTAAAGGAAGAAATCACAAGAGACGTTCCTTTTCCCTGTCGCAGCCAGGTGTTTGTTACTTGATCTTGGTAATGGATAGAATTGTGTATACTGTTTTTTTCCCCTCTTGTGTGTAGTGAGTATTTGATCTCGCTCCACTGAACTGTGTTCTTTATTTTGACATCCATTAAAATATTGAAAATGGCAAAAAGACTAAAGACTTAGCTGAATGCTAGCTATACTGGACAAACTGTAGTTTTGTGCTCCACAAAAATTAAATGTCAGTTGTCCTCAAAATACTTGAAAATTATGAAAAATGAAGAGAAGTATGTAGAAATGTAGGTCTTGTAGTACCAGATCTGGCTTGAAATCCATATTATCTAGTATTTTTTCTCTAGAAGTGACTAGAGGTTATATAAAGTAGTGATTTTACAGGAAATCTAAATGTGTGATTCCTTGCTCTGTTGCCAATATAATATCAGCTTTGGCAGAGGAAATACATGATGTCTGTTAATAGGCAAGTGAAAGGAACTTTATGGAGGAAACAAAAATAATATGTCTTTGGCTTTGTTTGCGTAAAGTAATTCATGGCTAATTGTAAGCAGATACTGTGCATAAATACTGAGTTACATCCTAAGTTCATGTAAATCTTTTAGCTCCATTGCTATCAGCAGGGCAACATATGCTAGGGGTGTGATTCATAGTGAGAAAAAACTGATAACAATAACAGAAATTCCAATTCAGAATAAATGAGTAAACTTTTCTCCACATTTTTGCTGTTTTGAAGTCCATTTTAGTGTCCCTTTCTCTCTCAATTCAAAAAGTTATACTTAATTTGAATTTATAAAGCGAGCTAAATAGAAGCTTAATCTTGGTCTGATTCTCTGCTGTTCTGTATCCTTTGTAGCTACTTCAGAATAAATGTAAAAGGTTTCCCCTTGCATTCAGTGGCATTTGGTATTCATTTCATCCAAGTATAAATGACAAAAAGGATAGAGGGCAACATATGACAGAAGTACAAAGCCCAAGTGGAACCAAAGGGAAGAAGTGACTGTTTCTGTTTATGATTCTTTGAAGGCAGTAGATTCATTGTAGAAAATAGATATGTGATTTGCGAAAAGATGCACAGTATGTTCCATGGTATGTCAGAATGCTCTCTGTGTAGGATTGTTTACAATGGATAACTAAAAGAAGTATAAAATTGTATCAGCCTTGCACATAAAATAACAATGCTAATTACATGTAAATTAGTATATCCTTCCATTCATATTATGCATCCAAAAATCAGACAGGCTTAAACACTCAGAAAAGCAGAGTTTTTCATGGTATAATCTCAAGTAGTTTAATATATTTCACAAGACTTTTAGCTATATTTATGTTACAACAGCCTTTAAAAATATTTTCTAGTAATGCCATACAGAAAAGCCTCACCAAGATATGAGATACAAATATACATATGGAAGAGACACTAAATTAACTTTTGATTTCTTGGTGCCTTAAGCAGATGTGGTTTTTTATCAAGGCTGAGGATTTCTTTCAAAAAAACTATTTATTTCTCTGTCAGCTTTCAAACTATAGTCTTTTTATTGCTTTTTGCATTGTGTACAAATCATCAGATATTCTACCGCATGCAAACGCTACAAACTTGTTATTTCAAACTTGTTAAGATATGTAGTCTTTGGCAGAGGAAAAGAGAATACTGCTAGTAAAAGACTCAGCAAATATGGAGAACATTTTTCATAGGTTCCAAAGAAAAGTTAATTAACAAACCATATGGGAGTAAATGGGAAAGAAAAAAGATGCTGTGCTAGCATAAAGACAGCATGAATAAAGGCAATCATATGTGCATTCCAGAGGAGAAAGAAAAGCAATATCTTCTCACTTGGAAAGCACCTCTGAGTCTGATACAATAACTCCAGTAATATCTCAGTGGCCTATGATCAAACCCAAAACAGTGTTAGGCTATTGTGTTGAAAAGTATGATTTAGAGAAACTTTCCTTAGTAACTCCCTGACAAAGGAAACTCTCCGTCAACTGAGTCGCCCCTGTGCCTGCAGCTCAACTCCACACATTACCAGGGCTGCCTAGCCTCAAAAGTTGATTTCTTAGCATTCACCTAAATCTGGTTATTTCTAACTCAAAATGCCTTAATCAAACTCTCTGGTCATTTGAAAAAACATCATCAGTATCCATGACATTATGTCCTGCAACAGAAAGCTCACAGAATACAGGATTCTTCTTGGCAAGTTACAAAACAGAAGGGAATTTGTGTAATTACATAGCTAATATTAGTGAGCTGCTGCTAGAGGTTCAGCATGCAGAAAGGAATATTGACAACTTTCCAATTAGAGCACTCTCACCAGAGCTGGGACATCTGTCAGCAGTGGCCTTGTAATACAGTTCATCTTAGGTTCAAGAGTTTGGTTCCTGCTGCCAAGGTTGTAGCTGGGTTTTATTTGTTTGTTTGCCTCGTTTTGTTTTGCTTTGTTTAATTAATGCAATATCGAATTCAGAAAAAAAAAATCAGGGAACCAGGAGGTGGACATCTGAGTATCCTTAGGCTGAATCAGGAACTCTACCCATATTTTTTACTGTCTGGACAAAAGCTCTAAACCCCAAACTATTTTGTAAGAAAAGTTTCTGCAAAGCTGCACTTTAAGTGAAGGAGACAATAGTAAGTATGGGTTTATTTTTTTTTCTTTTTCTGTTTTTGTTCACAATCCCTCAAACTCCTATCCTTATAAGTAACTTGAACACACGCCTTCTCACTTGTGGCTAGAAGCCCAACTATATCGGCTTAATTTCCAATAAGTGCTTACATACTTTTGAAGGCTAGACTGAAGAACTCAGATCCTATTAAAAGTCAGTACAATGTAGTTTCTTCAATATCCATCAGTTCAGGAGAAGGGATTGATGTTCCCCATCAGAGACACACAACCCTTCCACCATTTCTTACAAGTCACAAGTGAATTTCAGCACAAAGATTCACCTGGAAACAGACAGCATTTGCAGCATTATATTACAGCAATTACTGAAAAGATTTGGTGAGTCATATGGTACTTATTTATGGTGTGGTTATCTATGAGGACATGGAAAGGTGCTACTGTAAATGTTTAATGTATATCAATAAATAAACCTATAGAAACTCCATAAAGCATATGTTGTACCTGATTCCAATATAAGTGGAGCAGCACCTAGCAGCTGTAATTGAAATCAGATCTTGTTTGTATGAAACAATGTGCAAGCATATAAGAAATGATCTTGACCTCAAAAGAAATGGTAGAAGGCATTATGTGTCAGCATTCTTGCTGTTTATCATAATGCCTTACACAAACTTCTCAAGGGTCTCTTTGAAATGTCAAGAAAGACAGAATTGTAGAATTTTTTAACTATTCTATCCTATGCAAAACTTTAGGTGGAGCCTAATTAAAGTGAGATCGACTCCATGATATTTATGATTTCACAGCAAAATTTATGGTTAGTATTCTCAGACACATTCATGCAAAGTGAGAAAGTTTTAATTTGCAGCTGTGTCTATGAAATATGTAAGTCAGATCTCCCTTTGGAGCCTGAAATTGTCTTTGAGGGAGTACACTGAGAAAGTGTTTTGGTTACAGTGGTCAACAATCAATTTGATGTAATCTTTAGGATATTAAAAATGCAAAATCCTCACTAGTGTTTCTCTTTAGTGCTCTGCAGTGTCTGTGCAGTAATTCTTATCCTGCTCCAGTGTTAAAATATCACATTCTGTATCATCAGGAAGGTGGCAGAAAACATGTAAGAGACAGAGAGGTCCAAGGATCTGATCGTCATGGGTGTCTGTGGTTTTCCCATCCTCTTGGCAACTCTTGAATCTTGGAAACTTACAGGAAGGCCTGAGATTAAAGAGGCATAAGGGTGGTACTGTGTCTCCTTGATCCTGAATTACAACATTCACAGAAGAATAGAGTTCAGAAGTGAAGAATTTATCCTTCTGAAGTAGACTTTTTCAGTTTAGGTCGAACACCAGTAGATTACCCCTCCCCCTGTCTGAAATGTTAAACAAAGTAGTTAGAGTATATCTGCACTTTGCTATTGTAACCACCCGGAGGGTAGTTAGGGAAGATAATAGTGTATCAGAATTGTGTAATTCTGTCTCATTTTTGCTCAATTTAGGTAAATGCTGAACTAATTCTTCTGAATGCCCCAAGTATTTAAAGGTGCTAAGAGGCACATAAAAGTAGTTTCAAGACCTAATTACAGATAACATTTTCAGCTAATTTAAAGAGAAAATTTAAACATAAAATTAATCTTAAATTAAATTTCTCTGAATATGATTGGCTTGCTACATTATTTGACTGAGGAACCATGTGATTCATTTGTTCCTATGCTGCAGCACAACTTTGCTGGCACTGCTGGCTCTGTGCTCTTCTTCTGTTGAAGGCAGGAGAAAAGTCCAATACCACAATTACCAGTGTAGCATCATTTCAAGATGAACAGAAGAGACATAGAATAGGAGCTCTCTGAACAGGAATGCCAAGAAGCATCAAATGCAGACAGAACACTTCTATGTTTTGACACTGAAGAATAGTAGTGCAAGCTACTTCTCAGAGTAATAACATGGTATGCAACTTGGCAGAACAAATAAAGAATAAAATAAGTTTGGAGACAAAGAATTCACAGGAAATTGTAGTCCAGCACATTTATAAGAAATAATTTCTGTCATATATATCCCAAAAGAAAGACAACCTCATGTGGAATTTCTGGACCCGGAAGTTAGTGATGAAATAACTACTGATTGTATTGGGGTCTGCCTGAGAATCTAGGCATATTATTCACACACACAAAAAAAAATTAAAAAAAAATAAAGAAATGGAGATTTAGAAGCTTCTACACCTTAACTGCAATAGTTAAAGAATCTAAAATAATAATAGGAGAAAAATAAAGAAGGGAATACCTCCCAAATTTCTGTACTACTCTTTCTGAAGGACCACAGTTTTTGTCTTGAAAAGTCAGATTTTTCTTTGTACGCTAAAAAACTGAATAGCAAGAAGATATTCAATGCAGTAATTTGATAAATGGGGAGGTAGTTGGTGCTAGATTATAAATCATGACAGAATTTGAAGGACACAACAACATCTCCACTGGGGATGTAAAGTTAAATCTTAAGATTCTAAGTTGAGGCAGCAAAAACTGAATGCATAAAAAAGTCCAGTTAAAAAATATTGCTAAAGAATACTTATTATAAATCCAAAATGCCAGTGTGATTCAACTTCACAGAGACTTTTTTTTGTTCTTGTTAGTTTTTTCCTTCTCTAAGTTTAATATGTTACTAGCACTTAATACTTTTCCAGACCCATCTGGATTACTGGTATGCTTTTTTAAGCCTTATTTGTATTACATTTTCTCATAAAGCTTAAGTAAAATTGAGAAATGAAGACTGCAGAAAAATGCATAAATTGTTGTCCAGTGCTGATGTTCTTGGAAATATGACCTTAACAGTGACCAGTTACAATAATTCCTTTTTTTATCCTCTCTGCTATTTTCATTTTGCACCTACAGCACTGCCAGGCCTTCCATTTGATCAGGAAATTGAAGAAGCAATACACAGTGGAGACAATTACAGCTTTTTGGCATGTGTTTCTACAATACATGTACTTCTTAAACTGGGATTTGATTACTTTTTGGTCAAAGAAGTGCTGAAAAGAAAAAAAAAATTATCAAACCTCTGTAGGATGGACAGGACTATTCAGTGAGAAGAGTGAGGATAAGTCAAAGTATCTTTGAGAAGTGAATAAAAAAACTCACAATAAAAGAAGTTTCAGCACAATTGAAATACATTGGAAAAGACAGTTTGTTAGCATCAATGCCCACTCAGTAACTGCAAAACTTACAGGAGATCTCTAGGAATTCATTGCTTCAGGTCTGTGCTGTGCAGCCTTGGCAGTTTATTTTCCATGAGGGCCAAGACAAATGTGAATAACAATGACAGTTTAAAAGCCTATCTAGTCAAATGATAAGAAAGATATGTTATGTTGAGTGTTAGTGTACATTAACCCATTCAGAGAAGGTATGTATTGCTATCATTGTGTGCTTACATACTCTTTATTATGGTTCTGGACAAGTTTTTTTTTTCTAAGAATTACATGTTTCTACCACATTTACAACCCAAATTCATTCAGAACTGAGCAGGTATCCCGAAACAGGTGCATACCCAACTCTTAGCTTCCCATTGCGTTAATCATCTGTAAATAAGTGCATATATTTGATTCTCATTTGTTGACTACTCAGTTTCCATAATGGCCTTTAATAAAGATCTCATAACTGACTTTTGGACTATCAAGTAAAATATATAAACTGTATTTTACTTACAAGTACTAATGTTGGCCTCTTCGAAGAATGACAATACATTTTTGAGGTAGGACAGTTGAAAATGAATGGGAAAGACTGTGCACAGGATTGTCAAGGAAATTCTGGTTTTCTGTCTATGTTTTTTGGTTTTACTATAAAATGTCATAGTTGTCAGAGGTTTATTTGAGCTGGACCATGCTGAATTTCTTCATCATCCTATTTTATTAATATTATTTAATGCTATTTCTGCTTAGAAATCATCCAGCAAAATTTTGCTTCCAGATTTCAGTTGTAAGGTATGAAGATGGAGTTTAGGATATATTTCCATAACTTTCTTTCCATGTATTTAACTTCTGTGGTAATAGCCTCCTCCCACTATTCCTTAATAAAGAACTGTGGGAGAAGCGTAACTTCAATTTGTACTGTGTGTTTTCTAGCAATATGAAACTAGTTCTGAACCTAAACAAAACATTGTTTACAACATTTAAGTAACACAGTTACTTAGAAGTGTCATAATTATTCCTGTTGATGAATCTGAGGATTATAACTCCTGTTAAATTCATACCAAGTTAATGAGATGCAGTTAAATCTTAAAGCTTGCAAATGGAGTGTGTGCCATAATTTAACCTAAGGTTCTCTATTAATAGTTATGGAATGTGTGATATGCAATGAACCATTAATTGCCACTGGTTATTTTCTCCTTGCATATCTTCTTCTAGAAAATTTGCTCTATTAGTTTTAACTCAGTGTTAGCATAATATATAATGGAATTTTCATAGGACATTTTGAAGCTGCTGTTGATTTTTAATGTCATTAGCATTGGGATGTTCCATATTTCCCAACACTTCATAATGCTGTGAATGATGTGAATATTGTGATATGAATATAACAGCAATACATTTCCCAAGATGTGCCTCCTCATTGCTAAGAAGAGACTTAAATATCTACAAATGCTTTAATCAAAATGGTTCTCTACAAATATGTTTTAGTGCATGAGTTATTTGAAAACTCTTCACTACAATAATTAATGTCAATATTTCTCAGCCTCTGTCCATTCTTAAGCCTATTTTTGAAGCTTGATGAACTGAGGTGTCTGCAATGAGGATGAGCTTGAAAGTCAGGTTAGTCCCTGACTATGAAATCTGAAATCTTAATGTGACTCCTAGGTTGTCAGCAATGTGAGTGCCTTACAAGGAATGGTATATGTTCAGATTATCCTAACCTGGAGGAGAGGAGCAGGGCAGATAATATTTCAAAATCTTTTTTTTTGGCTTTCTTTTTGTGATTTAAAGTGTTGTTGTGGAAGCAGCATGCTTCAATACACATTCATGCAAATATCACTGATTTTTTTTCTACAAACATTCTTGAGGAAGAAGAGAAATAAACAGAGAGAAAATGCTAAACAATTTTTCTAGTCTCAGAAAATGTGAATGATATTTTATGCATATTTCAGATTCATTCATATTGCAGTTAAACAAATGCAGTTTTTTAAAAATAGGAGATATTGTTTTAGGTTTGTTTCTTCGCTTCTGAAATTTTTTGTTTTAAACTTTGTCAATCTCTCTGCTTGCCATCTTTTCAGCTGTGACTAGCCGATTTATTCTGTTTTCTGTTGACAAATGCAATGTTATAGAGATTTTTCACAGACTTATCAAAATACAGAGTTTCAGAACATCAAGGTCTGAAAAGCATATGTTATACAACACTTCATTTGAGCATTATTAAATATTAACTTTAATTTAATTGAAATTTACTGACAAGAGTAAGTTTCTGTTGGTGTACGATTTTGAATAGCACAAAAAAATTGAAAAATATATCTCAACTAATAGGAACTCAAAAAGGTGTATTTTGATAGAAACATGTCTCATGTTCTTTTCATGTGCAATAAATATGTCATTGGAAACTCCTTTTTTAGTGAAGAAGTAGAAGAATTACGGTTGAAATTTTGGGCTATTTTATGTCAGCAAGAAATCATTCCTGGACTTTGATGGAGTGGGTGATATAATTGATGGAGCATTTTGAAATTTATCATATGTGATTTTTTTAGGTGTCTACTTATATGAAATAAGTACTAAGAATAATTTAAATGGTTGTCCACCTGTCCATGAAAAGAGTCCTAATCGAGGGTAGCTCCATGGACACCATCACTGCAGCCATAGCTGTCTTAAGCATTAAAAAATTACCCTATTACAAATCTGGAAAGGTCCTGTTGACATTTCAAATAAAAAGAGAGGACTACTTTTTTTTCCCCTCATATTAATCAAATGCTGAGAAATTTAATTCAATTTATATAAAAGATATTACTTTAAAATGTGAAGTTGAACTTGTGCATATATGCTTAAACACGAAGATGATTCCTACAGAGGGCAGGTAGCCTGGGAGGAATACAAAAAGATTGTGTGAGTAGCCAGAGATTAGACTAGGGAAGCTAAAGACCTGATAGAGTTAAATTGGGTCAGGGACAGCAAGGGTAGCAAGAAAGTATATAGGTACATCAGTGATAAAATTAAAACTAGGGAAAATATGAGCCCTCTCTGTAAGGAAATGGGAGACCAGTATACCTGGGTAATGTAAGTTACTGAGGTACTCAGTGACTTTGTTTGCCTCAGTCTTTAATGACAAGAACTGAAGTCACCCAAGGCACAGAAGGCAGAGGCAGGGACTGGAGGAAGGCGCTAAACCATTATTCATTCTATCTGATAAGTAATGGCAGTGCCTGACAAATTTGGTGGTCTTCTATCACAGTGTTAGATAAGCACTGGTAAATAAGGTAAGAGCAACTGATGTCATGTACTGGGATGTGTGCAAAGTAGTTGTCACTATCCCACACCACATCCTTGTCTCTAACTTGGAGAGACATGGATTTGATGGATGGACCACTTGGTGGATAAAGAAGTGACTGTCTCATCCCACTCAAAGATCAATGTCCAAATGGAGATCAGTGACAAGTGCCACTCCTCAGGGGTTGGTATTGGGACTGGTGCTCTAACATCTTTGCCAGTAACACAGACACTGAGATTAAGGGCACCCTCAGCAAGTTTACCAATGGCACCAAGATGTGTGGTGCAGTCAATATACTGCAGGGAAGGGATGCCATCCAGAGAGACCTTGACAGGCTTGAGAGGTGGGCCTGTATGAACCTCCTGAAGTCCAACAAGACCAAACACAAGATCCTGCACATGGGTTGGAGCAATTCCAAGCACAAACACAGGCTGGGAGGGGAATGGATTGAGAGCAGCTCTGAGAACTTGGGAGTGCTGGTTGGTTAGAAACTCAACATGACCTGGCAATGTGCATTTACAACCCAGAAAGACAATCATATCCTGGGCTGCATCAAAAGAAGTAAGGGCAGAAGACCTAGGGAGGAGATTTACCTCCTCTACTGCACTCTCAGAGGCCCCACTTCAAGTACTGCATCTAGCTCTGGTGCCCCTAATATAGGAGGGATGTGAATCTGTTAGAGTGAGTCCAGAGGAGGGCCACAAAGATGATCAGAGAGCTGGAGCACTTCTAATATGAACACAGAATGAGAGAGTTGGAGTTGTTAAGCCTGGAAAAAGAGAAGGCTCTGGGAGACCTCTTAGCAGCCTTCCAGTACATAAAGGGGGCCTGCAAGTAAGCTGGAGAGGGACTTTTCACTAGGATATGTTGTGATAGGACAGGGTGTTACAGCTTTAAACTGAAAGGGGGTAGATTTAGCTTAGATTTAAGGAAGAAATTAGCATATATTCTCCCACTTCTTGTTTCAAGAGCAAAAGAGATTCACAGCTCCTTGCTTAAGCCTAAACTTCTCAATTTCCCAGTGGATTGCTTTAATTTTGCAGGCAAGGAAACTCTCTAAAAAGATTGTATTGGCACACACTCAAGGTCAGGTAATGTGGACTTCATAGTATAAAAGTAAGGGATGCTGGAGACTGAAGCTCACCCTCCACACAGATAACAAGAGCAGCTGAAGCATAGCCAAGAGCACAGAAGCTGTTCACAGATCTAACTTTTCCAGGTTCAGTGTTTACATTACGGACAAAGAAAGATGCTTTAACTCTCTTCCAAAAAGTGTCTGCTAACTGGTCTGGAAGAAAGATCAGAGACACACCATAGACAACATCCTGGCCTTCTGAGTTCAATGTAGCATTGCAGTAAAGAGCTGCAGGTCCACTGAGGGAGAGACTTCTGCTCTTGGCACAGGACTGAGCCCTATAATCTTCATTCTTGTAAATATTTCCATTAACATCAGTATTCTCTGACCTATGGTAATAAATGAGTGTTAGCCTTTGCCCTGCAAAATCATTATTGCTTGCATTTGTAAGCCCCTGAAAAAAGTCTGCTAGATGCATCAATATATACCCAACTATGGTAACTACGACAGCAAACAACACATTTTTGCTATTATTTTCTGTTAGAACTAATGACTGAAGAATTACTTTCAATGACAAGAAGGGACTCACCTGTACTGATAATAGTAGCTATTCACTGTATTTAACTATATTTCTTGTCACTTGAGTTTTCCATTTTTCTCAAGTGGTATCTCTTATCTGGATCCTTAAATATATTCCGTAGTTATGTGCTACTGTTTATCTCCCCAGGGACTGAATTCAAATATGTGAATGGCACTGATTGCACCATCCAGGGTTTTTCTCATTTTAACTGTGTCCCATGAGCATTGACGTTCTGTCAGCATTTTCACAGTTAGCTCAATTACCAGCTATTTATAACCGAGGTGTAAATATTCTTTGAAGATTCAGGACTGAAGGGAAGAGCCTTAGGGTACAGTTAATTGTGAAAAATGCCAATGAAATAATGTAGCATCTCAAACTGTTCTAAGGGAATGCACAGTGTACATACACGTGTGTAACTTGTGGTTGCAGCCATTTTCTTATGCATTTTGTACTTGGAATGGGATGTATGTAGTTTTGAAGTTTAGGGTTATTTATAAGGTGAAATTATATTTTAAAGATTTTTTATCTGGATGTTTAAATATTCTCTGTACAACTACAGCGCCTTGACTTTGAGTGACCTAGTGAATGAAGATGTACTCACAGAAATACAGACAACTTCTGAAAGAATTTTTCTACACATTTATTTCTAGGGAAAGGAAAGATTCAAATTTCTTTAGAGAAATTTTTTTGATCAACAGAAATTACATTCATCAGAGGAAGGTCCCCTAGGCAGTGAAGCTGAAGAACTTTTCATTCGAGAAGAAGCCAAGAGAGCTGAACTGGGTCATCCTAGAGAAAGGATGGCTTTGGGGGTACTTAAACACAGCCCAGCACCTAGAAGGGGTCATTGAGAAGGCAGAGATGGGCTCCTCACAGTGTTGCACAGTGGAAAGTTTAGAGACAATAGGTTCAGGCTGGGTATAAGGAGAAACTAATGGTAGGATGAGAGGTAATGATTTTAAGCTGAATGAAGGGGAAACTTAGATTAGATATTAGGATGAATGTTTTTATTGTGAGAGTGGTGAGGCACTGGAACATGTTGTGCAGAGAAGTTGTAGGAGCCCCATCCCTGGAGGTGTTCAAGGTCTGATCTATTGGAAGGTGTTGCTGCTTATGGCAAGGGGGTTCAAACTAGCTGATCTTTAAGGTCCCTTCCAACCCAAACCATTCTATGATTCTGTGATTCTATGAAACTCTTTCCTTGTGAGGATAGTGGGTCAGTGGAGTAGGACACCCCAAGAAGCTCTGCCATCTCTGTCTTTGTAGGGTTTCATGCCCTGACTGGTCCAGCCCCTGAGCTTCATGGTCTGACCCCAGAGCTGGTCTGGTTTTGGGCAGGGGGTTAGATAAGAGACCTCCTGAGTTTCCTTCCAATCTTAGCGGCTCTGTGTTCCTTTGTGATCTTTCAAGGTAACTGATGAGTCTGTCTATGAACCGTTGTTTGTTAAATGCTGAAAATCAAAACTTCTTGTTTTGTCAGACTATTTTTATAAAGAACAGATGTACATAAGACATGTAATGCCTTCTCTGAATGTTTCTCTGAACTATATTTAAAGCTTGAAGTGAATCAAAGAACATAAAGGGAAAACTTAGAAAAGGCAATTGAGATGTCAAAAGAAAATATTTTTATTATCATACATAACATATCCTTTTCAGGATAATAACCTAATATTTTGTTTTCCCATAATATTAGACAAGACTTATAAATGAATTAAACAGTTGTAGTGTTATTTATACTCACAGAACTCTGTCAGTTTATTTAGGCAGAAGATTAGTTGAGTTTTTTCCTAGGGTTCTAAGCTGGGACTAGTCCAGCACCAATTGCAAAGTAGCATGCAGAAACACTCAAATACTTCGTTGATGTGATTTTTTTAATGACTCAAATATATCCAAACTTCTTCTGCTAAAAATGGTACAAAATACTGCCTTGATAAATTTTGCTAGATTTTTCCAATTTTTTTCTTAACATGTTTTGCAAGTGTACCTATGCATTTATTCAAACAGAGCAGCATTTTTTAATTACTCTTCTGTGATTTCTATGAACTCTGTTTCAGGACCAGAGCTATTTTTACGGAAGTAAATGTGAATATACTTGAATACTCAATGCCTTTAAAATTAAACCTCGACTCCATTAAAATGAATGGCCAAACTAACCCGTATCAGTATGGGCCCCATATACTGAATAGGTACTTTTCACTCAGTCTGGGAAATGAAATGCAGTAATTGTGGTGGCCTGGTGATGCATTTATTTCTTTTCTGGGTCTTCTACTGTCTTGAGGAACAGACTAAATTTTAAACAACCTGGATGTTCCTAGCACACCCTTGACTAATTTGATTACCAACTCGAGTTGTTGCAGGTGGAGCAGCAGCCACAGAGTGCTCTGTTATAATGGAAGGATAGGTAACAAATGCATTGACATTATTTGTGGGTTTAATGAGGAACAGTTTTAAAAGGTCCAGAGGTTTTTCACTGTAATACTAGATTGTAAGGATGTAAATATTTACATGGGGGGATGTGTGCCTGCAAGGCGTGTATATAAATAAACTTCTGCAATCTTTTAAGTGTGTTTCAAGTTTCCTGTGAATCACCTAACCATAGTGAAATGCCTACCTTTTTTCTTTTTTCTTTTAAATTGCATAAGATGAAACTACACCCCAGCCACTGATATGAGAATGAGAACTTCATTGAGATATTTTTTCCCTCTCAATTTGCATTACTTTCCCCTGGTTATCTAGTTAATATTAATAATGCCTTATAAATTTTGCAGTCACGGAAAAATACCCAATACAAATACTTAGGAAATGTAATGGACACGGGGTCACAGTTATTGCTGGTTGTCTTGGCTTCATAGCCCAAGTAGAACAGTAATTGTTATCATTTGATTGGTCATATTAGTCACTGCTTGAGTGGTTGTCAGGAAAAGCAAAGAGAAGTGTAGTTTAATTCTTCCAGGATTTAATCTATGCTGGCTGCTACTGGGAAAAGTATCAAATCTATGTCAATCTCTGTATTATGCCATGACAGCAAGGTCTTAACATATTTTTGTGTTCCCTTTGTACTTCAAGGGCTGGTACATAGATACTGAAGAGGGAGAACTTTTCCTAAACACAAGCACAGATCCACAGGCCCTGATCCCTAATGCTCAGGGACACATCTATGAAGTTAACATTGCCTCTAATGTCAATAGATGCTTGATCAGCTTTAAGATAAATTTGAGATTTATTCCTTGTATTATTTTCTGCTAAAATTAATGGGGAAAACATTCTCATACAGGACACCAGTATTACTAACTTTTTTCTTTCCTTGTAGTTGTTCTAACTGTGATGTTTGAACTACCCTTAGGCAAAGCAACGTGTGACATCTCACAATGACATTGTTGGTTAAAATTACATTTTGCAAATATTTTGGATGTTATACTGCTATAGAGTTACTACAGTAAAACACATCCCCTAAGAAATCTGTCTTGACTGACCTATGGCTTATATCTTTGTCCAAGGACAGTGCTTTAAGTGATCTTGGACTCGGACCAAAGTTGTGGCTTTCAGATTCTTCTGCAGAACTAGGTCTAATGCTACCCAGGCATTTTAATATGCCCCTGCCTGTGAAATCTAATGAGCTAGTCATAACCACTGATGTTTGTGTCTTTCCAAATTCTCAAGAAAGAAAGCTCCCATAATGTTTTACATAGCTACAAAGCAACCATTGTGTATTACAAAAATAACCATTGCTTATTTTATCTTTATAGGAAGAGGGGTGAAACTCTCAATACAAATAACTAAATTACTTGCTTTAGGAGGGAAATTGTTTCACTAAGAAACATTTCTGCCACCACTTTTTTTCATTCTGCTGATATGACCAGCAGGAAGACATCATTAGTGAATCATCAAAGTGTAATACAAATGCCTGTGTACGTGCTTTTCTTACTTGTGACTGATACAATAAAAAATCAGTTCCCTCCTATAGGAGCTTCAGACTCTCTGTTCACATCACTGCTTCTAGCACTGCTGATGAGAGATTTGGATGACTGGGAAAGTGTAAAACTGTTTGAAAATATCCCATACAATGAAAACAATTTGAATAAAGATTGGCCTCAAAGAGTTAATTTATACTATCAGAAATACAGATGGCAGAATTCTGTTGTAAAGGCCAGTCTTTCATAACAACTAAGGGCCAAGGTTATTTACACTTTTGTGATCAGTTCTGGGTTTGTGAAAGTTTATTTGATCCTTCTCAGTAATCTTCTGCAGAAGAATAAGTGTATTTAACAATTGTAATTCTTCATCAATTAGCTTGCACCTGATGTTTTTAGCCATATAACGTGGCATTAATCTCACCTAAACCCATCTCTCAATTAGAGTAAGTGATCAAATAAACCTTCAACAGAAGGAAGATCTCAAGAGAAAAAATGGTCTGACAATGTTTTTTCTTGAAGGTTTGTTATATGTTTGGGGTTTTTTTTGAACTTTAAAGGAACATGGTTCAATGAATCACATCCTGAACATTTTTATTTTTCCTCTCCATCAGTTGTGAACAAGTCCTGAAGGGACTATCTCAGACTCAGATGGTTAGATGAGTATCATCATCACTGCCCTTTCAGGGGAAGCAACATATTCAGAGAATTTTCCATCATATACAATGATTTTTTTTTGTCTGAAACTATGACGTATTGAGATCTGCATTTTTAAGGTGGGCTTTTTAATGTCCCAAAGCACTGTAGGTTGCCCCAGAGTACTACAGAATGATGCAGAATGATACTAATTTATACAGAGTTTCATACAGCTGCCATTTGGAGTCTGATCTCAAATACAGAGTAGGTTTTACATTATGTTCTGATGAATCATTTATGTCATTTACAGTGTATGTACAAACAAACCTTGCTGTCTTCTAAATAGCTTGAAAACTGCTCACATATTTTGATATTAAAACTTCCAAATAGCTATTCTAAGTGTGTGAAAATGTGCAGAGCATTTCCTGCAACATGCTGAGAATCACCTTCTGTAAATATGAATTTGTACTTTTCCATGCAGATGGAGTTATAAGTGTATTTCATTCCACATTTTTAAAGATTAAAAAGACCAAAAAAATGTTTTAATATGAAGTGAAATTTGTACATTACTTCCAACCAAAATACAGTTTGTTTGTCCTTTTAAGAAACCACTGAATAAGCACATTTTGCCTTTTCCTCTACTGATTGAATTATTTTCTTCATGATCTTTTTAGCTCCTGCCTAGATTGCATCAGATTCAGAACATAGCTCTAATGAAATACAGCATTGTGAAAGTGTTCTACATAGCTGTCTGCAATATATTTCCTAAATAAATACAAATTAAAATCATAAGAGTAAGCTGTGCATCAAAAGCCTTCTTTCTCAGTTCTTGGCATCTGTGGGACTTGGCCAGTATTCTGTTTTGCCAGTCAAACCAAGCAAGAGTTGGTATAATGATCCTACTCAGTCTGACCAACAACTTTTGTGTATCCTTGGAGGTTTTTCTCATCGCTTATGAGTTACAGCTGGACAAGGAAGAATTTTAACCTTTGCAGCCCTCAAACAATGTGCAACGCAGTGCATGGATGAATAGTTCCATTTAATAAAAAAGATCAGTGCAATTTTTTCTTTGTATTCATATCTCCCACATGAAAGCAAGAGCTCACACTGTAACTTAATGCTGTTTTCAAGCACAAGAACTCTCAATAATCAAAGGATTTATCCTATTTATTTTTCCCTAAAACCACAACTTGTTGATGAGAAAGTTAAGACTATATTGTGTCCTGTCATCATGTAAAACCTTAATTTACATTGCAGGTTTTAAACAAGTAGCTAGCTAGATGAATGTAACCCATAGGTTATAAACATCCAAAGTAATGCTCTTCAGTAGCTTTTTATAGAAAAACAGTAATAGCTAAGTGATACCATTTTGTCTAAGTACCTTCAAGATATGCAAATAGATATAATTAAAACAACGGGAATCAAAAAGAATTTAGAGTATCCCCACTCTTTCCCCCAGCCCCAAAATAAATTCTCCCTGTTCTTGAAAAAAAGCTGAGCAAAGTTTGATTCATTGTTGACTGTGGCAGTGCAGCTTTGCACATGGCTGATGCACTCGGTACCATGTCCACTCCTGAGACAAGATGAACCCCTGCTGATCTTTATGCAAAGTCCTGATGGGCCAAACTTCCCTTTTCCTGCCACCAGATTCTTGCATTTACATGCAAGATTTCATTCACTGACACTGGCATTGTTTAACAACATAGCAGGAGTTCATGCAGTAGTTTCTATGAAGCATGAATATTGCAGAAGGAGGTTAAAAGAAGGTGAATTCAGTAAACAAGTAGGATAAAAATGGAGATAATATCTAAGTGGAGTAAGGACCTAGACAAGAAATAGTGTGTTTCTGGAACTATTCTGAATCTAACTTCACCTGAGTATCAAGAGGATAACTTTTATCAGCTCTCCAAATTATAGTTGGATTTGCATTTAAATTCTGTTAATATTACGGAGTTTAAGGGCATAATGCAGAAGCTGAAACTTCAGGTGTGTACATTAACAGATACTACAGCATAGGGAAATTGAGTGCTCTCTGGTCTCTCCTAAGAGAATGTTCTGAGCAAATCATCTCAACTGTTCTATCCTAGCTGCAATCAGTAAGGGAAGCTTTAGCCAGTTACAAGTGGGGTCCCCCAGGGTTCAGTGCTGGGTCCAGCCCTGTTCAATGTCTTCATCAATGACCTGGATGAAGGCATTGAGTGCTATCTTAGCAAGTTTGCAGATGACACTAAGCTGGGTGGAAGTGTCAATCTGCTGGAGGGTAGGGAGGCCCTGCAAAGGGATCTGAACAGGCTGGACCATTGAGTCCAATGGCATGAGGTTTAACAAGGCCAAATGCCAGGTCTCAAACTTGGGGCACAACAACCCTATGCAGAGCTACAGACTGGGAGAGGTCTGTCTAGAAAGCTGCCAGGAGGAGAAGAACCTGG
>WAAB01011818.1:60177-78594 GCA_013389865.1 Piaya cayana | reverse complement strand
GGGAATGGCCTCAAGCTCTACCAGGGGAGATTTAGGCTAGAGATTAGGAGGAAGTTTTTCACAGAAAGGGTCATTGGGCATTGGAACAGGCTGCCCAGGGAGGTGGTTGATTTGCCTTCCCTGGAGATGTTTAAGGCACAAGTGGATGAGGTCCTGAGGGACATTGTTTAGTGTTTGATAGGCATGGTTGGACTTGATGATCTGGTGGGTCTCTTCCAACTTGGTTGTTCTATGATTCTATGAAAAAAAGATAAAACAAATATGAAGAACTAGTACTAGATCAAAAACTGTTCAGAGGAGGATCAGTCTATGTCAAACTAATTTTTACAATGGGCTGTTTAAGAAATCAGTTCAGAATGGCTAACAGAGAATTAAATGGAAGATTTGATTTTTTTAATGATTAAAACCAAGTGGAGTATGATACTCTTATGAAGAGCAGCTGATAATGGAGGTTGTCAAATAAAACAGACAAGTTTTAAAACATTGCTTCTTAAAAATATATTGGTCAATGTACCTGTTAAGGAAGAAAATGTTTTTTAAAAGTGAAGACAGCTCCAAGTGGGTTGCATGTCATAGTTTCTATGGACTTGGCTCATGAGTATAGTTTAACTAGATGAGTAGATAAATCTAGTCCAGCTGAATATCAGCATGCAACTTTGTACATGACACAGTGCTTGAGCAAGTGACCTGGTGTCAAGCATATCCTTGCACTGGAAGGTTGGGAGTTCAGTCCACCGCTGGGGTTAAGGCTCAGCATTGCTTCTCTGACATGAATTTAACTGAAATCTGCTCTGTCTTCAAGGAGTTAAAAAAGTCTTATCAGTTCAAGTAAATAATGGAAGATCAAAGCTAGCTACTTTTCTGTACTGAGGTTACAGGGAAAGACTAACCATCGTTTAGCATTATTGTCAGATAGCCTGGATTTCCATACACTAGTCTGATATCACTTCAGACAGAAGGACATTTAAAATGTCTCCACTTAATAGCAATTTTCAACTGTAAAATACAATGCATTTTACAAGTATTTTACACAGAATTGAAATATACTCATACCTTTGTGTGCTGCACAAAATCAGTAACTGGAAAAATTCCACCCTCCTCTTCATCCTAGGCTACTATATATTTTCATTGCATCAAATGTGGTATTTCTATAATTGAAAGCTTCGTTCGCAAATACGCTTTGTTTCTTTACCATCACAGAGTAAAGATGCCTCTTCCAAATTCTATCTGAATCTTTGAAGCTAGGGAAAATCTTTGGATTTCTGATCTGCTGATAAAACTCATGTTTTAGTGGGTGAAGAGTTAGATAAATACTTCACAATTTTGTAATTTCCCACAGAGATTAAAAGACTTCGCTATGCCATATTCCCACCCAAAACATTGAAAACAACTCTGGACCAAGTCACAGAATATTCTTTCTTCTGTTTTTCCCTCCTCTTTGCCCATGCCAAGATTCCTGCTGCAGCTCAGCAGTAGATCTGAGAACTCTCATCTAATTTAAATGGATTCTACAGTTTCTTTTTTTGTTATTTCATGAGGACTTTGCTGAATCACTCTCAGACACCTCTGGAATGCAAGCTATCCTTTTTACTGAGTGCAAGACAGCACTTTGTCAACATGCTAAATGTTAAAATAGTGCAGGTCCTTTGGTCTTGCACAACATAACAGAATTCATGGTACAGTGGTTAAAGCAAGTAATTGAAAATGGCCAAGTCCTATTCCTAGCTCCCAGAATGATTCAAATATTTTGGAATTAAAATGTACAGTTGCTTTATATGTTGGACAGCTAAGTGCATTAGCCTGCAAGCACTTCTACTTTCTTTTCCACCCACCCAATACATCTTCCATTTGTTTCTATGCAATAACACAGACTCCAGAACTTTCTTGAGACACCTTTCCTCCAGCATCAGGAGAGGTGAGACCTTGAATTAACATAAGCAGGGAGTTTAGTTTATCTCTGCAGTTTCCCATGAGTGGTAAGGACAATTATTTTCAACATAAACTCTTACTCTAAGAGTATTTTTAAAGTGGGAGCCCTGATCAATGTAAATTAAACAGTGTAGAGCTACCTTGATGAAATAATTGCCAGAATGTGTACACTCAGGCAGCAAAGGTGCTTCCCAGCTGCCCTGTAAGTGGGAGCAGAGCAGGAGGGAGCCTAGTCCTTCCTCAGGGACCAGCATGCTCCATCACAACAGGGAGTCTCAGCATAACCTCTTTCCCTCCAAATAGTCCATCTCAGCAGCATAAGCTGTTCAGCTGTTTGCTTGGCTACACTTATAGGCTTTAGTACTTGTCAATTCTTCTACTACTGTGAAAATTGCATTTTTAAAATTTTTCTTTTTTTACACAGTGCCTTTCATTTTAAAAACTCCTTTTCATTGCTTAGCAGTTGAGATCTTTCCAGGCTAGATGAATCTCATATCTAATCTTCATTACCTAGCTTGCAGCTCCACAGAGAGCCCTTCCTGGCTGCCACATTTTGAATAGTTTGATGTGCAACAACACATTCATGTGCAACATTGCTCAGACTCTCAACAATGTTTAATGAACTGGCCTGTGTACACCCTGCTAAGTTTTTGAAGATAGGGAAATCAAATAAGTGAAGTAATATGGAAAAGAAAATCTCCCAAGCACAGATAATGTAAGCCAGCTCCAATATATTTAATAACAAAATACTTGGTTTCACATTGTATCTGCCCAGCCAAAAACTTTGTTTATGGGCATGCCTGTAGCACTTCAGGGTTTGTGATCTGGAGTTAGATCTGAAATTTGTGGTATTAAAAGAAACCAACATACAAACCCTAAGAAAAACTATACTGTTTCCTTTTAATTATATTCACATTTTAAAACTACCAGGTAATTGAAGAACGTATCTTACTATTTAAGCATAAAAAAGCAAGAAAATATACACCCTAAACAGGGTGGAAGTTTCTATATTGCAAAGTATGTATATACCATATAACATCTTCTAATTCTTGGAATATTTTTTAAAACCTATATCTAACATTATATATTAAACACTAGAACATGTTTTACCATTTATTACTTTTTAATTTTCTATTTCCAACCAGATAGTTAAATAATCTTGGAAGTAAAGCTCATGTAATTTCTTGGTCTTGCTTGTTCTGGCTTACTAGGATAAAATTCAATAAACAAGTATGTTTTAAAAACTTATCCCAATTTCCCGTTCTTTTCTCAAAAAAACCCCACTCATACAGTTTAATGAGAACAAAATTAGATCCATTCTGCAAAAATCGTATACACATGCTTAATGTTCTGCACATGACTAGATTCAATGAAGTTAATATATTTTAGTTGTTATCGGAGGTAAGTGAGAATTCATTATATGAGAAGGCTTCCTCTGTTTAGAGGAAATAGAATTTAAACTATATAGTCTAAAAGTAATGAGCTTACTATAAATCAGCTATTTTATTGCAATGCTATGGTTGAACAATTAAATTAAAGCTAAAACTCAGAATCCACAGGAAACCAAATTCGATGAATCAGACCTGCAGCCAGTACAAACTCATTCAGTTTAAAGGAAGTCAAAGATGCAGCGTTTGGACTGTATGACTCTTTAGTGAAATGTTTCTGTAGCAAAATAAACCAACCTTTCCAGTTTATTTATTGTCTCAGAATTGGTAAATAGTTGCATGACTGTGATATACCACTGTTTATGCCTAGTTTTAACATCTAGATGATAATCACTAGAGTTACTTGATCAGGAGCCCATGCGTGCCTTGACTGTTTCTCTTGCATGCCATTTACTAATCTTTCTCAGAGATTATTTTAATATGCAGGATTCTAAATGGTTTCAAGTAGTTACTGTGATTTTGAAAAGACTATGAGATATATTATCTTTCTTCACATTAGAAATCTATTAATTTCTCAAAGGAATAAATCTGATCTTAACACTGCAGAGTTTTTGAAATCATAGACTACAGCTATAATTTAGTGAATAGTTTTCCTTCAGACCTGCCAATGAACTCTGCCTATGGCCCACTAAATCCATGTGCTTGAAGGTTGCCTGTTATGAGATGATTAATGGATCCATGTACCCATCCAATTTCTATGAAAATCATTCTTTTCTTCCCCTTCAAAAATTTGAAATAGCATGCCAGTGTACATAAAGTTTTTGGTAACAACATAGATTAATAACAATTCTACATTTCTGAAAACAAAAATTTAAGCACTTTGCTAAGAAAAAGTACTTGTCTTGTTCTGTTCATCTGTAGCAATTTTAGGATAAAATATGAATACTTTAAAAATATTAAGTGCTTAAAACATAAACTCATGTGAAAGGTTATAGCATGGAATTATATGTTAGGCAGAGGGTTATAAGAAAGATTTGGCTTTCAAGTATGTCATGTGGCTATTACCTCTGGAAGTGAGGTGTAAGTGGTGTGGATATATATGTGTGTGAGCACACACAAATATGTGCAGACTCCAAACTCCAGCCAGATATGGTTATTGTTGGTTACAGAGAATGTTTGTGAATCAGACACTTAGAATAACCACTGTTTCTGAGACTGACCACAGTATAAAATAGGAATATTGTTTTTCAGAGTGTGAAAAGGTGAAAAGCAAAAAGCAAGGCAAAGTGAAAAGCGAAGGTGGGAAGGGAAGCAAAGGTGGGGGAAGGGAAATGACTCACCCAGAGGTGAAGTACTTAAAAGATGGGTACAAGAAGTGTTTAGGGATATGATTTAGTAGTAGACTGATACAATTGGAGTTGATCTCAAAGGTCTTTTCCAACCCAATGATATGATTCTGAGATGAATAATTCTAATGGATTAATCATTTTCCTGTGCCTCTTCTAATCATTAATAAAAAAAAAATCTACATAATTATTCATAATAATCATAAAATTATCCTATATTTTATTTTATTGGTTGATTATGCACACTAAGTTTTTTGAGTATGGCTTTTTTTCTTGATATTTATATTACTGAAATTAACATTAATACATAATAGTTAGGCTTTTCTGTATATAACAAAACTTGTATTTATATTTATACATTTGATAAGTGAAGAAGTCTTTCTTTACTTTCTTTAGTGAATATCACTTCACATTAAATCTTTTTTCAGCATCCCTTCTTTTACTTCCAAAACTAAAGATTTTTTTTTAATGACCATATAGAGTAAAAGTCTATATAAACATACTGCTTGTTTTGTTTGATAAAATATCACCAGGTGCAGGCCACACAGGACTTGCTAACAGAGAAATCACGGTGTTGAATCTATCTATATGCTATACAGCTTGTCTTTCTCACCCTGGCTGATGCCATTTCTTCCACCTCAAAAAGAAATTGAAGACTTCACCCAGGAAGATCAGAGGCCCAAACTTGCAAGCCTTTGACTCTGTCCTTTATATGTTAAGAGGCACTTAGTGTTTAGACTTGCTACCTGCCCTTGAAGACCTTTCTTGACCTATGTTCTAGTGAACCTAACATTTACTTCGGTATCATAGACTGGTATGGCAAATCTGTGAATTTCATGTCCTTGAATTAACTTCTGTACAGATTAATTTAAGTATTATATTCAACAATGTGATTAATTTCATGATGTTGCTTGGTATCCATTTCCTCTTCAATTTATCTGTTGTAGCACACCTGAAGCATTCATGAAATAGCAGGAAAAGACAAGATGTTTAGCTTATGTGACAGACATTACATCCTTGTATCTATGCTACCTGTGATCTGGATATGAAGGAGATTTGAGGATTTTCTGGAGCAGTGGATTAAGCCTGCCCTACCCATGACTTCCAGTGCCAGGAAGACAGGCAGGAATACAGCTGGTGCTGCAGCTATCTCATCTGGTTTCAGGGTCAGACTGAGAAGGAAGAAATAGAATATGAACATTTAACCTACAAGCACAGATTATATAATAATGTTTATAAACTGAATGTCATAGTAGTGATCTGCAAAATACCATACCATTTAGGATTATTAACTTTTTAATGACTTATTGCAAGCAATAGGTCATGAGAAAGTTTGATCTTACAATGGTACTTTAATTTTAATTTCTTTTTCTTTACCTTTAAAGAAATTACCACTTGAAAAGGTCTCTGTCAGGAGACTGGAATGCAGAGTTTATCTGAAACTGAAGGAAATAAAAAACATGTCTATCTGCATGTTGTAGGAATTTGGCAATGAACACAATAGCATCTCTCCTGAGTGGTTAGTCACTAGGGTATCCAGCTGTAAAAGAGTTTAGATTTGGCTTTAAGTCAAGGCCTACTGTTTTTCAGCAGGACTAAAAATGCACAAAGCATAAAATATTTTTATATACCAGAAAAAGTTTAATTTACACAGAACTCAGAGCTATAGACATGGAAGCCCCCCCCAAGTTTTGAGAGAAGATGAATTTGTGCAAACTAAAGGTGTTGATTTTCACAAAAGACAAAAAACCAACCAAACAAAAAAAACCAACAAAAAACCAAACTTGGTTTCAGCAGCCAATGGCAATGTTCCTATTTTCATTTTGAGTTATTCATTTAGCATGAAATGAGAATATGCTCGAATAAAGTATATTGGAAGCTATATTCTCTCGATGAATGAGATTGTTATTGAGAAGAAGGAAAAATTTTCCCTGAAGCAGGAGGTTTTTTTACTCATGCTTTTTCATATCTTTCTCTTTTTTTATTATGCATCCACTTAAGAATGCATAATAGTTTGCTATCAGCTTTATTTCTCTTTGCTTTCAAAGCTAATAATAATCATCTTGTATAAAGTTTACTGCTTTGTTTTCCTAGACTAGTTTATTGGAAAGGTACAGGAGAAATCCCTATGCATGTATTTCCAAGAGACATTGGAGGTTTATTATTCTTGTACTGTTTCTCAAATGGAGAGATATATTTCTAAATCTAAAATAAATCAGGTCTTGGTCCAGACTTTTGGATACTGTTTTGATTAAGACAGAAAACTACTAAGCAAAAGTGTGCATGGGCAGCTCATATGTTCAGATATAAACCTTTGCACTCCACTGAAATTTGTTGTCTTTCTCTCTTTTTAGTTCTTTTTTTAGTCAAAAGTTTTCTCCTGAGGCTTCCAGCCATGTCTTCCTAGCTGGCTAGCTTGTTCCTACTTTATAACTTGGTAACTCCACTTCTTGGCAACTACCACTTCTCCTTGTTCTGCAGATCAGTTTGTTGCTAGCTCTGTCTCTTCTAATGCTCATCACTGCTACTCTTGTATGAACTCAGTCACGGGGTATGTAGTCTCCTGGCTCTGTTGCTTACACTTTATAAATTTACTGTTGGATTTGGTAGTGGTCTTTCAAAAAACTTTATCTTGTTCTTGATTTTGGCTTTTAATGACAGTATTTATATGTAAATTATGTGAATTATCTCTCCCTTTTCATGAAATCTTGCTTTACCTTGGCCTTGCTTGTGAGAAAGAACTGTCTATAAACGTACAGATCATTTGACTGTATTCATATGGGACCTTACTCTGCAAATATTGTTTGCCTGATGGCCATCCAGCTGCCTGACATTTAAAGAGGAATAAATTATTTAGTAAAAGATTCTTTCAGACGAACACTACAAAGGTAAGGAAAGCTGATGAATGCAAAACAAATGAAAACCGACTAAGTAAAAACTGGCCGTATTTTAAATATTGTGTGTGTGTGTGTTTCTGCACTAGTGTCTGTGCTTTACCTCTTTCTGACATCTAGCTTAGGAAAAGAAAAAAGAGATGCCAACAAAACTCATAAGCTGTCATAACACAGAAAAGCATGTATTAAATATGATTACAAGTTTCCATGGCCCAGCACAATTTTGGTCATTGTTCTGATAATGTATTCTATTATCTGCTCTTGATATCTAAGTGTTCCACTTCTGAGCCATGAATTTCCCATAAGCTATAACTGTCATGTCCTAGGCAAAAACCAGAGAAGGATTCAGATAAGGCGAGAATTCAGCAGGGCATTAGAAGCTTACAGCACGCAGAGTAGTTGAGATTCTGGGCAGAGTTGGGAACTATTGTACCACCCTGTGGCTGTGACAAATGAAGTACAGCTATGTCACAGTCTTACTGGGATGGCTTTAGGCTCAGTCCACACTTGCTGTCAGACCCCTTACCTAGGTTTTTGGCACAGTAAGTTGTGCTGTTTTATGATGCAAATCTGAGGTTTCTCTTCTCTGTTTATCTAATGATAACATGTTATCTTTATCTTGGCATACTGAGAATCTCTGTATTTCAGAACAGGTGAAAAAATCTTTTTCCTGTCTGATGACATAATATTGTACTTACCTATGGATAACGTACTGTGAGAAGTCATTTGATAAAAGCAACTGAAGGATCAGGGACAGAGTGGACCTACCTATGAAGACACCTAAATAATGTTATTAACAATAACAAGGGAGCACAATGCGACTGAATGGTAGGGAAAATGACTAGTTAAGTGTAATGGAGGGAAACAAGGAATCAGAAATTATTATACAGGTTATATGTAAGGAATTTCTAGGTAAGGAAAATCTTTCTAACTCATACTAATAAGCCTGTGTGTTTGCCTCTGAAGAGGTTTACTTAAAGTGTTGCTAAAAAAATTATAAAAGTGCAAAGAAAATATTTGAGATACATGGCAGAGTCATGCCAAAGTGGCATGGGCTTGGCCAAAAACCTGAGGTCTTTTTATTTCTATCATTCTAATCCAGATTGACAGATGTGGACTTGTGCTTGCCTCTTTCTTCCTCACCATGACAATATTTTTTCTTTCCTTTCATTCATTTCTTACATATTACTTTTCTCTCCTGATATTACCTCTAATGATGTCTCTTAGGTTTCTCTTCAATATCTATTTTTCTTCTGTTGACAGACTTATTATTACAGTTCTTATATTAGCTTTATGATTAATACTCGCTAAAAGGTTTTGTGAGGCAACAAACTGCGTAAGAATTCATTAACTCATTTTTAAGCACTTCTCATTAGAACATTGTGAGGTACTAAAGAAATGATTATGCTCATAATATGGTGTTGTACACTGGACATTTCAGGAAACTCTCTTCCTTTCTTCTAATGCCTTACTCCAGCTTCATCTCTCCCGGCAACAGGACAAGGGTTTTCTCATTTCTACAAATATCTTCATTATCCTTTTCTTCCTTTTGCTCTCTCCACTTCCTTCTTCCAGATTATTTTTACCTTCTGCAATACTACTAAGTAAAGTTTGGTGCTTTGCATCATTTGGCCAGAAACCAGTTTCAGATGACAGTGATAATTAAAGTCAAACAATAGTCTTACTCCTATTGCCAGGGAGAATATGTGATAACACCTGTACTCCAGGAAAACCTTATTTTGTCACTGCTGGTCACACAATCATCTATCGTAAGAGGAAGGCCAGGAGGAAGGCAAGAAGGTGTCCTTGAGTTTCTTCACCAGGCAGTTGTTACTCTTCCTGTGAAAATCTTGTTCTTAACTCCTTATCTACTTGGGCATGGGTTATAATGATTTGTTTTCAACTGGCTTTCTCAACTGAAAACTTCCTATGAGAGTGAATCCCCAATGAGACAGATTTAATATTTTCTGAGTGTGATGCACATTTCCAGTGAAACTGTCAAAATCTCAAAATAGATTTAAAATCTCCCTGAAAATATCCAACTCCTTACTTTTAAGCTGATGACGTTACTTTGACTGCTAGACTGTTGGTGAAAGATTGAAGTGTTCTAGGCAGGATTCAGGTTGTCTTCTGAAGTAATGTTAACCTCTTTACAACCTGAAAGCCTCAAGCACTCCAAGCAAAAACAAGTATCCTGTACTTGTGCCAGAGAAAAAACTCATTGAATCATTCCAAAGCTCAGAGTACTCAATTTTTCTCAGTTATTTCTATGTATTACTCATCCTTTAAAATACATTTCTGAAAATAATTGATTACATGTCATTATTGGACCATAGCTTAGTAGTTACAGGTTTTGTTTTCCTGTAAAAAGAAATATATATGTGTATGTATATATATATTTTATGATGAGATACTGTTTCAAAAAAGCTAAAATATGATGTTTGAGAGAATTCCTCCTCAGAAGCTTTTATTACATTTTCATGACATTACTTTTCATAATGAAAATACAAACTTTTCATTTTTTTGCTTTGATATTACAACCATGAGGAATCAATGACATTTCTGGCGATATAGTGTTAAATAGAAAGTAATACTTGGCTTTTTCAGGTAGTTTGTGGAGGGATCCTCAGCAGAATATTGCACCAGTTACCAGACTCCTACAGAATGGTCATAATTCTAAATTTGATTGGAATTTTTCATCAAAACCAGCAATGTCTCTATGGCTGTAAAGACACAGTCAATCAGATTAGGTTTCATTGCAAGTCAAATTCACACAAACACTTATCTTCCCTCTCTTAATGCTCCATCTTAATGCTTTCCTGAAGCACAAACTCATTGGGTTGATGAACTACAAATAAGAAAAATCTTCTTATACAGGCTTTTATTCATTTGGGTTAGCCTCTTCTTATTGCAATAACTTGAAATATATGACAGATTGGTAGGAATGAGAAATGCTTCTTTAATGAACTGGCAAAATTCAGTACAATCTAGACCTTCAGGCTTCTGACATAAATCTCTGTTATACTGTCTGAACGATTACAGTGGATTTGTGGATTAATATGATAGTTTGTCATGTGGTCAGACTCGGTTTTTACAGTTGAGAAGTCCATTATTTGCCAGCACACAAATTCCTTATCTGTACTTTTTAAACTTTCAAGTCACAGAGAATTTGACATCTTTTGGGTACCAAAATGTTGATGCGTGTGTACCATCTCTTACATTACCAAAACTCCATACTTCTCTAGGTTGCTTGCTTACTGAGATTCAGTTAATCCAGCTGGCTAATTTACCTTTAGCTCATTTCTCTTAACAAATTGAGTTGGTAAGTTGTGAAAAGTAAATTCACTGGGTTTTTCTTTTGCTGACTGGATCTTGGAAGTCATTCTTGCATATCCTCCTTAATTCATCTTCAGATTTTTAAGTCACATCTTAGAGTGTTACTTGGTATATGTAGAAACTCAAACATAATGTTTAATCTGATAAGCATATTACTATTATGTGAGTGCTCCTGATTGCTATCTCTTCTAAGTCAAGACTAAGACACTCTGGGTCTGCATCCATATTGGCTGCTCCAGAAAACTGCCACAAAAAACCCACAACAATTCTGTGAACAGCAAAGTGGCTCATTAACTGAAGTTGTCATACATCTTTTCCATGGTTGTAATAAGTAATGGAAGAAGAAAGAACTAACACCTCTCATGGCTGACACAGTTGCATGGTTCTTCTTGTTCAGGAAGAAATGTGTAATTTAAATTCATTCTATAGACACATAGACCAGAAAGATAAAATCTTTAGAAGTGAAACTCACATATGGCTTTCTGAAAAGGAGTGCATTAAAATTTCTTCAGGAAGTGCTCAGAAGAAATCTAGAAATCAAGGTTGGATACTGTCTTTGGAAAAAACTAAGTTTCATGATCTGTGTTTTCTAGAGATGATTTGTTTGCCGAAATAATTTTTGATGGTTGATGGATGAACCAGTTTAAAATCTGCCCAAGATAGTCATACCTGAGTTACAGGAAATCCCATCTGATGAAGTGAAAGCAGCACACTCAGCTGAGAGCAGTATAGCTCGTGTCCAAAAGAGGATTGCTAGCATGCTAGGTGCACTCCAAGAACAAAACAAAACAACAAGCCAACAAACAAGGAGAAACTATGGACTACTCCCAGTTTATTTGTATCCAATATAAATTAAATGTAACATGGAAAGGAGAAATATACTACATATGTTCTGTGGGATGTGTAACATTAGCAGACACAAAATGTGGCTATACTATCAGACTTAACAAACTTGTTTGCAGGTAAAGATTATGCCTACATAAGAAGAGAGAAAAGTTTCCAAGAGATTTGGGGGTTTTGGGGGGCCCTCTTTCCCATCTAATAACACAGCACTTTTAGAGACAAATGTCTGTTTTCTGAAGAAACTACCATCAATGGGGCTGCAGTGGTTGCTGGTCTTAACATTAGAGCTCCCCACTACAGAGTCTGCCTATCTCTTTTATGCCTTCCCAGTGGATTTAGTCTTGCATCAAAAAGCAGAACTTGTGTTAAATTCATCAATTAAATTTGTAATTAACAAAGAGAATTTAATTTTCCTGGCATTTCAAAAGAATAAATGGAAAATATCCCTCTTAGATTTGGATGAATGTTTCTAGCCTTGCTAAAATTTTTTCTGAGGCACACAGGCAAATAAACATGAAAAGAGAGCTTTTTGAAAAGAAATTTTCTTCATTTGGACTGTCTAATGTTCTTTTCAGTGTTACAAATAATGTCTACGTTAAATAAGTATTTTCTTTGGTGAAAAGTAAGAACTCATGACCCAAACTCTTAATTCTAGATCTTACTTCCAATTTTAATTATTTGCTTAGGGTTAAACCATACATATGATTTCTATAGACTTAACGCTGACAGTTAAACTGCTTAAATTGAAGCATGTATTTTAAAATGTAGTTCATTGGTTCTGGACTGAAGTAACCAGCTTCTTAAGACAATGTTACTTCCTGAAAGTATCAAAACATCAATTATCTCTCTGTCAATAGCATTTCAAACAATCTGCATGCTATCTCCCTTACTTTCCTCCCTGACTCCCCCCACCCCTCCCCCCTCAAAAAAAGAGAGATATGAAAAATGTACCTAAACATTCAAATAACTTGAGAAGGGAACTTTTCATCTGAGCATATAAATATCCAATCGTGAATCCTAAAGTGTTGTTTCTATCAGCATCACCACCTATTTTGCCGTCTTTCACCTCCTATCCCTCTAGTGAGGAAAGATTTCTTGACACAATGACATGTAATTACCATTGATGAGGTGATGTGGTAGGTGATTTGCGTTGCAGGATAACCAGATGCATATTCCACAGTTTTTAATTCAGATCCTAATCAGTTTTTATTGATGGATAAAAAATTCTGGGTTTCTGAAACCTCATTTAGAAGAGGGCAATTTTAATTCTGTTCTTAGTGTAAAACTAATGACACCATTTTCAGATGACATTATTACAAAATAGGAAATACATTTTTTAATGTAGGCCCTCAAAGATGCTGTCTTAGGCTCAGGATCCTTTAATATTTGATTTAACTGTAGGGGAAAATCTTGAATATTTTCCTTTCCTTCTGTTGTTGAAGAATAACATGGTCTCAATTATGCTTTATTTACAAAACTCCATTTCCAAAGATCAAAACTATGTTCTGAGAGAAATATGGCTTCAATTTTTCCCTTGGATAGAGTTGTTTTATCAAAAAAACCTCCTAGAGAGAATATAAGAAATAAAGGTTTAATGTTTTTTCTAAGTGTTCCATCTGATTGAAGTATTCCCAACAGAGTGATTTAACCACTTAATTCTTGTGACCTATACGCTAATTCTGATGGTAGAAATTTTACGTGTTTGAAAAGTGAAATGGGAAAATTTGTAGTGAAGAAGCAGGCATTTGGTACTAAAATCAAAGGAAAAATTCTGTCCCCTTTAGAGATATTGCCAATTGGACATTTGACAAAGCCAATTGAATATTTGACAAAGCCTACTGGATATTTGACAGGAAAACAGTGAGTAATTCTACCTTTTACTGCCTATTGGAGTACATTCTGTTCATTTTGTTCCTTCAGTATTTGCCTATTTATTTGTTCTTTACCAATATGAAAATATTTATAATTAATTTACCTCAAGATTATATTTTCAGTTGATTAAATCTATTCATTACACACTTCAGGGACTTAATTTAGTCTCCAGATTTGCTGTTATAGCTCCTTATGGGCTTTTGGAAATCCTCAGAAAAATTAAATCATCCTAGTTCTATGGTAATTTACAGTTGAAAGTTTGTACCTCAATAATTGTTAACTTTAACATATGAAGACAAAATCACTAAGAAACAATTTTAGCTGGCGTCTGCTGTCTCTTAAGGTTACTCATTTCATAGAATCATAGAATGATAGAATGATAGAATCATAGAATAGTTTGGGTCGGAAGGGACCCTAAAGATCATCTAATTCCAACTCCTCTGCCACGGGCAGGAACATACCCCACTAGATCAGACTGCCCAAGGTCCCATCCAACATGGCCTTGAACACCTCCAGGGATGGGTCATGTGCATTCATTTATGAGTTCAGAGGGAACAGGTTTGAGGAACATATATACATATTATAAAGCCTGAGAAAGTTATGCTAAAGAAGTTGAAGTAATTTATTAGTCATTGGGATTCTTACATGTTTCATTCCTGTCTCCTGTGTCTTCTTTTCCATTAACAGTGTAATTTTAGCTGATGGTGTCTGTATTTCTTGACAAAGACCTTAGTTTTTTTTTTCTGTTGCTTTGTTGTTTCTCTTTTTCTTAAAATAGAAGTAATTTGAAATGTAAATATGAGGACTGTTTCTAGTGTATGGAAAAGTAGATCAAGTGAGATGGAGCTGATCAAGCAAACATATGCAAACATATTCCAGCTCTGAATAAAATAGAACTTGATTGTATGGTATGTAGGTAACATATTGTTGTGCCATCAAAAGCAGTCTTTAAGATTTTCTTTCCATACTTAATTTTCATTACACAAAGCCACAGTATTCCTGGAGAGCCAGACAGAAAATTAACTGGAGCCTTGAACATGTGACTAAATGAGGAGTGGTTTTCTTAGTAATGAAATACTAATGTGTTAGATCATGTATATGTAATCTGAAGCAGCAAAGAACAATAATACTGTAACATTTTGATTTGATACCACAGTGCAAATGGGGAACATAGCATTTTTTGCCCTGTTACAAAAATCACAGCAAAAAGTAATGGAATTAAAATTTTGCACATCTACTTCAGGATTTTACTCTATTAATCACCATAGTTTCTGATATACTCACAGGGAAGTAGAAGGAACACTGGATTATTTAGAAAAGTAGATTTTATGACAGAGATGTTATACTTGGAGAGGCTATTTTGTATTGCAAGATACATAAATCAATGTATGGAGATTTTTCAGACATATTTTCCTATGCTATTCATTATCACAGCTCTTCAGAAGACTTGAAGACAAACCCACACTCTATGTCATGACACAATAATATTTTGTAACGAGCTGCCCGTGTTATAAACTTTAGTGCCAACTGTTAAGTTGATTCAGACATTACTATATTCTAGAGTTTCTTCAGTCCTGCTGACAAAAGCTTGTACATTCCCTGAAATCCACAGATAAGTTTACGGTGGGGCACTGGTGTTGCCTACTGTGCTGCCGAGCCTTGGCCATGCTGTGTAACTCTTTACTGTCCATGTGTTTGGGCATTTGTCTAAAGTGAGGAATTTTCTGCTGTCTCTGCTTGTAATTCCTTGCAGATCTCTCATTGTTATTCACATTCCGTTTCCAGAAATTTATAATTTTGTTCACTGGTAATTAATGCAATGTTAGCTAAATATTATTGTACTTTATGTATTCTAGGAAGTCATACAGTTAACACAAGTACTCATCTAGAAATTACTTTCAGACTTTCACAGTACTCATTAAACCACAGAAAGGGAATGTTCCCATGTTTTTAGTTAGTTTCAGAGATGTTCCATCAACAAGCTACTTAAAATCACTGTAGTCATTTATATATTGTAAATTAACTGTAGTATCATAATATTGCACATAACTTTATATAAAGTAGAAAAGTTCTGCTTGTTAAAATTAATGTTATAGTTACAGCATCATTTATTTTAGGAAGATAAAAAAGATAAAAAATATCAATAAAAAAATTGGCAAGAGCTTCTACTTTTGTTCATGCTTAGTTTGCTACAGTGCTTTGTTGAGCCCTGACACTGTTTTGCCTGTGAAAGTCCTACAGACTACAAGGATAATGGAATTACTGCAGTGCCAGATTGCAGACTATGTGGTAACCTGTTGGACAGTGAGAAGATGCTCAGCAGTAGGCAAACGAATTGATTATGAATTTTCAAGGCCACTGATTCTCCGTGCAGAGGAAGTGTCTGGCCTGCATAAATGAGCATCTCTCCATCTCGTAAACCTGGAGTTTCCACCACATGTCTGAACCCTCATTCTCCAGGAACAGTAATGGTAGTGGTGCATTTACTGTGTCTTTATGTAAAGGTAATTTTTCACCCCTGCTCATCAAACCACTGAACAGACATACAACAGTGTGCCCACAGCCAGAATGAGGGACAGTCACTGTGTTATATACAGGAGCAATGTGGAGAGTTCTCATTGAGGAATGAGACTGAAATGCTGCCCTTCCAGCATCTGTTCCATTGATGTCAGTGTGTGCATTTATAAATACTTTGCATAGATGTCCTTTGAATTTGCAGAGCATGACCTTTTCCTTACTATGGCATTTGACTGTAGCCCCCTATTCAAGAGTCTGCAATTCCACCTCCCAAGGCACTGATCCTCCTTTCTTTGTGGTGCAAAAGACAGAATTGCTGTCAAACATCTACATGAGCTCAGCTGGAAACCTTAGAAACAAGATAATAAATGAATGTCAGCTAATGCTTCCTCCAACCACACAAGTGCTTTGGAAGGAGATACACCTCAGGAGGAGAGATTTCTGCAGCAGGTGGCCTGTATGGAGGTGCTTCTGAATGCATTTCCCCTCTCCCATTAACTCTTTATGAATACAGACTGCTTGTATAAAGACTGAATTGAAATGTAGGTTCAGTCACATCATTTTAGCATCCTGCTTTCCAGGACTCAACATTCTCTGTTCATTGCATCCTCTGACAGATGCCTCTAAACTTTGTGCTGATTCTGTGTATTTTAGGTAGTTTTATATTAACTAGTCATAGAGGGTTAGTTATCTATGTAAACCTGTATGTTAATAGAGGCTGTCCTCATTCATATTATGATGGACTGTGGAACTGGAACTGGTGCTTATGTTGAGCTCTTATACTGAGTTTAGATGAACTTTGTATGGCTCCAGTTTTGCACTGTGGTTTCTTTATTTTGTTGAATAACTTGGTTTTATTCATACAACAACATTTAGGATTTGTGGTGGGAGAGTAAACTCACTTTATAATTCATTTTTGAAGAATCTCAGACATAATGGATCAACTGATTGCTATATCTGTTACTATTTTTTGTCCTATTGTTTGTAAAATAAACAAGTGGAGGCTAGAAGATTTTTACAGTGCTTTATGTTTTAAGCTTGTGGAGTAGTAATGGGTAGTATAACACTTGTTTGTTTTCCTGCTCTGTATCAATTCCTGAAGCAACATATATTTCCTGACAGGAACAGAGAGGATCCTGCAGCAAACTGTCAGTCAAAATATTGGTGATATATATCTTTAGTTAAAGTATGTGTATGTACTTATAGGTTTAGTTGTGATCTTCATAGAATATTCAATACAATTGGCTAAGTTGATGTCTACATGGTTTACAACAGATATTATTCCTACTCAACTGCAGAAAATTTTTGGCTGTCTCAAAATACATCACAATCAACATAATTCACAAGAAACTACTTTGAAGTTACCTCCTAATGCTGACAGTCTCCACATTCATGCTATGTCCAAATATTCAGATCGCTCATAGCCCACATTGTGTACAGCAACGGTAATGCAGAATACTTTTCTCCTGACTGAAGAAAGGACAGTATTTTATACCATAAATATTTTAAATTCCAGCTCTTCCCTCTAAAACATAGATATTAGTAGGAAAGTTGTTATAAAATGTCTATGCCTTTTAACGTATTGTTAGATAATAGACTGAGGTTAAGAAAGGGGCTTGGCAAATGCCATCACAGTATCTAATTAAAGAAATATGTACCTCCATTGTTAGGTCTGTGAACAGTCTGAGTGGTTCTTTGAACTTTTTACTCCCCTAGAATTTCTTGTCTAAAAATGAGATTAAAGAGCCAAACCCCTTAAGTCAAATGAGATTTTGGCTGTGGTGATCAGTCATTCAAATTGCTGTCTGGACCTCTGCAATTCCTTATAACTTGTGGAAATATCTTACTAAGTACAGAAATGTTGTATTCCCTGTAGTGCTCTACCTGTGCTTAGAGCCTTTCATTAATCTTTGAACCTTCTGCAGAGTGAGTATACTCATGCTGGAGATACTCTAAATTTCATAGAATCACTAGGTTAGAAACCACCCACAGGATCGAGTCCAACCACTCTTATCAATCACTAAACCATGCCCCTCAGCACCTTGCCCACCCGTCCCTTAAACACTTCCAGGCAAGGTGAATCAACCACCTCCCTGGGCAGCCTGTTCCAATGCCCAATGACCCATTCCATAATTTTTCTTTTTTCTAATGTTCATCCTGAACCTCCCTTGGTGGAGCTTGAGGTCATTCCCTTTCAATCTGTCACCTATCACTTGCGAGAAGAGGCCATCACCCTCCTCTCCACAACCTCCTTTCAGGTAGTTATAGAGAGCAATTAGGTCTCCCCTCAGC
>WAAB01011818.1:0-60033 GCA_013389865.1 Piaya cayana | reverse complement strand
TTACTAAGGGTGCACTCAATGCCTTCATCCAGGTCATTGATGAAGGCATTGAACATGGTTGGACCCAGCACTGAGCCCTGGGAAACCCCACTTGTGACTGGCCTCCAGCTGGATTTAACTCCATTTACCACCACTCTCTGGGCCCGGCCAGCCAACCAGTTTTCCACCCAGGAGAGTGTGTGCCTGTGCAGGCCAGAGGCTGACAGTTTCCATAGCAGAATGCTTTGAGAAACTGTGTCAAAGGCTTTACTGAAATCCAAGAAGACCACATCCACAGCCTTTCCCTTGTCCAGTTCACAATGCAACCAGATCTTCTGAAAATTTTGTTCCACAGGGGACAGGTGAACTTTAGAATATCATACATTTTAAAGGTTAAATTGTCACTACGTGGGGCAGGGCTACTTGACGAGCAAATCTTAGGCTCTGAAGAATTACAAGAGGAAAAATAGGAGGATATTTACAGAATCCCCCGCTAAAAATGAATACAAAAATCACTGTTTTGATTCATCACTCCTATAGCTACCACTGGGGGTGTTGAGGAAGAAAGTACATAAAGAAAAAAAAATGAGGAAAGAAAACAGCGTAAGAGAAAAGAGAGCTTAAAATGAAGGGAGCAATGAAAGAACAATAAATGCCACAGGACTTGTAGTGACTGTAGATAAATACAGAAAAAAATGATGCATTCTGGCCTATTTTTCTTATAAAACCATAGTGATATATGAATTGAAGATATAGACAAATTAGGAGAGATATACAAGTTAATTCTAACGTTTAAACTGTCTTCCCTATGGCAGAGCTTCTGCACAAGTAATACCATCTTGTAGCAAGTGTGTAACAAAGACAGTTGCTTCTTCAAAAGCCAAGATGCTGAAGGTGGAAGGAAGGAGTACCCAGGAACAAGAGAAAAAGTACAATTTGTCGATTGTTGAAATAGGAAACCTAAAGTTTGCATCTTGCCCCATCTTTATTCAAATATGAATTGTAGGGTCCTTATTCAGATTTGTAGTGATTACCTGTGGGATTTTTACCCCCACAACAACTCTTCAGTTAGAGCATTCATGCTATCAGTTCTATCAGCAAGGCATAACTAGTGTACTTCTACCTCACTGACAGTGTACTTACAAAAAATTGTAGATGTATAGCCAGGTCTGTTGCAAAAATAAAGAGATAAGCAAACAAACAAGCAAGCACACAACAACATTGTAACTATTATAGTGCTCTGTGAGAAAAGTAGTTGCCATTGCCTAGACTTTAGAGGAAGTACGTTAAGAAAATACTCAACAATTAAGTGACATCCTCAGGGGGGAAGATGGAGTAAACTTTATCTGAGCGACACACAAAATTCAAGAAATTTTTGCCTCCAATTCAAACATGAGATGCATACAAGGTCTTTTTTTCTATGTAGATAACCACATGAAGAGATCTTGTATATTTATTTACTGTGAGATGTTTAAAAATTCAATACCACTTTTCTAGCAAAACAGCAGAATATCTTCGGTTTCTTTAACCATTTTAATATGTTCTAGAAACAGAAGGTTTAATCTTCAAAGGTGAAAATCAGCTGAGTGTAGCCTGAACAGCCCAAGGGATGATATAGGTTTACAGAAAAATAAACTGTGATTTAACAGCCTTGTCTGATCTTGTGTGAAAGAGCTACAGTATCTGGATATGTCTGGGCAAGATGCCGCCTTATAATTATGTATGAGAAACCCACATATTTCAGCTGAATCCATACACCATTAATACCTCCTTTTACAATGTTTATACTTTTCACTGGATTCATATTTTCATTTCTGGAGGTAAAACAGAGAAATGTAAATGCTTTTTTTATCACAGACAGCATAATAGTATGTGTTTAGTTCCAGCTGTGGCATATCATGAGAGTTCTCTGGATCAAGGGTCAAAGAGGTAAATAAGGCTCTAGAAAATGAAATACCTAAATGAACAGAACAGAAAGCTGTTGTGATCCTGTAACATGCATAAGATATACACAGGGTTTGTAACGCTGGAAAAAGCTATTACTTTTAGGAAGGAAATAAATGTGCTTTTTCCCCCACTTCAGAACACTGTAGCACTTGGAGATGGCGACATAAAAAATGAAAATATAATCAAGTTCTGACTTGAGAGTTCTATTAAACATTTCTGGGACATATTTTAGCCGGGAAGGATAAACTGTTCATGGCCACTGGTATTTACACTAGAGTATATCAAGAAGTTACATTCAAAGCTACTCAAGAATTGGGGATAGCAGTGTCTCATCATGCAAGAGATGTTACTCTGTGGCCAAAGGTGTGGGATAAGAAAATATCCAAGTTACTAAAGAAAGATCAATGTTGTTAATACTTGCTGGAGGACTGCATTACATCTGTTGGTGGAAAATATTCACAAGATGAGATTCAACCAGTATTCCACTGATCTTTACAACTATAAAAAGGAAGAGTGAGAATGGAATTTATATACTCCAATGACAAGATGTTTACTTGAAGAGGTGAATAAATATAGCAACTATTATTTATTGCAACATCATTGAATTAGTCTGTGTTAGTGAGGATTTAGAAGGATGTGCACACTTCCAGAGCTATACACCTGTGCTCAAGCCTATCCATTAAACTTCAGATTAAATAATAGAAGTAGTAAAATATAAATGATAATGTGTCAAGAAAAAACTTTTGCACTGGAGGCAAATGGTAGACAAAGAAGTATAAAAACAAATTTTACCTCATTTTAATTTCTCTTATTTAATGTAAGTCTATGAAAGCTTTATTTAATATCAGAACACATAAAATGAAAGTCCCTTGACCTATATTATAGGAGGTCAAACAAGATTTATCAAAATAATCCATTCTGTCTTTCCAAACCATGATTTTATTAACATTACTGTTGGAGAAATTTGAAAAACTTCAGTTTCTTTTAAATCATCTAATTGTTAAAGATAAATGAAATATAATTTCATATGAGTGCATTTATTTTCATTTTAGGAATATTTGGCTGAGCAGTGGTTAGTGGTTAGTGTCATTAGGAAAATGACATAATTATCACACAATTAATAGTCGTTAAATAGAAATGTATATATTTACATATTAATTGTATATAGTCATTGTATTAAATGGCTATTAATCAATGCTCAAATTCTCAACCAAAGAGTCAAGGTACTTCAACAGTTTTGCCTCTTTTTCTAAGGCTGTTGACTGCATTGAAATCTTTCAAAGATGACACTATAACCTTATTTTAGCCTAATTTTGGNTATCTAAATTTAATTTATTAATATTAAAATATCTAAAAGATGGAAAAACAACCCCAGCTTGACAGATTCAGAGATGTTATTAAACTACTCATTGCATTTGATACTTGAAAATATGGAATAAGAAATATAGGGTGTCTTTGGGAATCTAAACTAGATTTTACCCCAGGAGACACCATCTGGCAAGTTCAGACTGCAGAAAGCAATGGAAAGTAAGATTTATAAAACTGACTTAGTTTGACCTTGAATGCATAATTACGTAATACATTAAGGTACTTAAAGGTAATGTGTTGATTGACAGTCAATAAGATTTTCAATTTGTATTGCGGTGTCCAGTTAAATCAAGATATGATTATATGATTCTCTAAACAAATTTTATACTCATGTGCAGCATAAAAAAAGAATATAAAAAATTTTTTAAAATAAGGTTGAAAATAATTGTTATTTCAATGACATGGTAAATTTGTGTTGTTCAAAGATTTTTTCTTTATAATCATAACAGTGAAATAACAGGAAAGTAAACTTAAACTAATAGAGTCTNTATTTACATATTAATTGTATATAGTCATTGTATTAAATGGCTATTAATCAATGCTCAAATTCTCAACCAAAGAGTCAAGGTACTTCAACAGTTTTGCCTCTTTTTCTAAGGCTGTTGACTGCATTGAAATCTTTCAAAGATGACACTATAACCTTATTTTAGCCTAATTTTGGAATCATGGAATCACTAGGTTTGAAAAGATGTCTTGGATCATCGAGTCCAACCATTTCTATCTGCCACTAAACCTGAGCAGAGCTTTTCCTCTTTCTCCTTGCTACCTGTATTCTTAAACCAGAATTGATTGCCCTATATTCTTTTTCTTGTATTTAATACTTTCTCATGAAGAAAAGTGACAAAGAGAGTGTAGAGACATTCAGTCATTAAGAGTTGTATTTAGACATCTAATCTGAAAGATCACAGAACCACTACTGTGAATCACTGGATGTTTACTTACTTACTTCATGATTTACTACATTTTTTCTTTAATTAGGTTCTTATAATACATGACATCTCTCTACTATCATTAACCATACAGTGAAAATATCTAAATTTAATTTATTAATATTAAAATATCTAAAAGATGGAAAAACAACCCCAGCTTGACAGATTCAGAGATGTTATTAAACTACTCATTGCATTTGATACTTGAAAATATGGAATAAGAAATATAGGGTGTCTTTGGGAATCTAAACTAGATTTTACCCCAGGAGACACCATCTGGCAAGTTCAGACTGCAGAAAGCAATGGAAAGTAAGATTTATAAAACTGACTTAGTTTGACCTTGAATGCATAATTACGTAATACATTAAGGTACTTAAAGGTAATGTGTTGATTGACAGTAAATAAGATTTTCAATTTGTACTGTGGTGTCCAGTTAAGTCAAGATAAGATTATATGATTCTCTAAACAAATTTTATACTCATGTGCAGCATAAAAAAAGAATATAATTTTTCTTAAAAAAATAAGGTTGGAAATAATTGTTATTTGAATGACATGGTAAATTTGTGTTCAAAGATTTTTTCTTTATAATCATAACAGTGAAATAACAGGAAAGTAAACTTAAACTAATAGAGTCTAATGACTCATATAATTTGAAAAATTTAATAATTATAATTCAGTCTGTAATTAAAATAGAATAAACATGTTGAACTGAAAAAAATCTTAGTCTAGTTTTCTTTCATAGTATTATAAAACCAATGTTCAGTCAAAAATCCATCAAAATAAATAAAATGTTCATAGATTTCAATTAACTTTGGATCAACCTCAGTATGACTTTATTTAGGAAACTTACAGGTAATCAAAATATGCAATCTGAACCTGAGAAGGATACAAAGGAGATACCTGTAAATTCGCTGTTTAGTTGAAGTATCAATTTTAAATCTGAAAGTATGAAACGAAATTTATCTATACACTTCTAACAGATTTTTAAGTAAACATGGGGAACATGAAAAAAACATTCTTGAAGAAGGAAAAACATTATCCTGAGAATGTTATTTAGTAACATTTTTTTTAATAAATAAAGTCACTATGGAAAGTAAAGATGTATATTAATATAACTTGGTATTTAATACACAGAAATTATATATACAATCATACTGAAATGAAAATACTCATGAGATTAACTGTCACCTATAATCCTTCTGTGCTTTTATCTCTGCAGTCAGAGATCTTACAGAAAAATGTACAATGTACAATTTAAAATGGAATCTCAGGATAAACCACAACTTGTCTCTAAGAAGCTTTGAATACCCTGAGATCCATGGGTCAGATTAGTGAGGTAGTTTATCTGTGATGACAGAAAGTACTTGATAGTGACTCAAAATTATACAGTGGTCAAACCAGAAAAAAGGAACTTTTTTAGAACAATTAAGACATTACAGAGTAATAAAAAACTGTCTGCAGACACTATTAGAACATTTCTACTCTTTGTGAGTGATCAGAAAAAATTCAAATTAAAAAATATCTGAATTATTCATCAAACCCAAACTTTTTACTCCTTTGAAGTCTGTCCAACATCAGTTTCAACTATTTCCTGTCTCTGATACTGTCTACAGAACTCAATACAAGCATAGAGCTGCTTGAAGATCAACCATTTCATTTGGTCCATCTTACATTAGTCCCTACTATGGTTATTCTTAGACATCCTGTTTCTTCTTTGTACCCATACACATATCTGCAAAATAAGGATAATTATAAAAAAGAAAACATGATTTTATTTTATTTTTTCATAAGCACTATCATCCATTGTCCGTGTGCAGTGCATTGTATGGTACAACCAAGCAAAAGTAAACTTCAACATTACCTGTACAACTGTTTGAAAAATACAGGACAGAGAGGAAGAAATTCTCAGTGGACTCATTTTGTCAGTGGTAATACTTTCAAAGCATTTCTAGTCTTTGTAACAAGAATATTTTCCCTAAACTCTTAAAAATGCGTTTCTCTAATACTATGTTTACCATATTTCCTTACTAAGCTATCTGTTGTAACTAATTTATACAGATAATAGAATACTGAGGAAGTTCTAGACAAAATATTTTGTCCTTGGAATATGTTGATTTTTAAAAAGTAAAAATTTTGGTGGTAACCAAAGTGAAATTCAAAGGTATAAAGTGGAATTTCTTATGAAAATAAGAACAAAAGGGACAGTAAGGCAGAGCAAGAGACATTGTTTAGAACAAGGGAATATTACCCACAATTTTGGAGAACTGAATGAAACTTTTGATCTGATTTTCACATAGTCTGTATATTTTGATTTCTGGAAAGAAAATCTATCACCTGTCTAAATGGTACTGTGTTTCTCAGTGTAGAATGGGAATATTTTTGAAATCTTTAATTTATTTTTTCCCTGGTGGACTAAAACAAATCACAGTCATAAAAGTGTATAGTACATCTGTAGATCACCAATTCATCGGTGGCTATTTTCAAATTAGTCCCATACTTAACATTTTCTTGTCTCTTGTGTTACATGTGAATGTGTTGTTCTTAATATATATATCTCTGCAGTTATTTTCCTGGTAGACAGTGATTTGTGTCAGTCACAGCAGGTAAAAAAACAGATAGCATTGTGTAATTCCTAATGGAGAAGGAATTATTCTATTTTCCAGTCAATCTATCAGTGTCACTTTGGTGGCCATATTATTGAGGTAATGCTTGCACCTAGCACCAATCAACCAGGATTATGTGAACTCATCTACCACATGCAAGAGCACAGCATGTTTCTTACTGGTTGTCACATGAAGGACAGCACCAAATGACTCTATACAATGTGAAAANCTAAACTCTTAAAAATGCGTTTCTGTAATACTGTTTACTGAATTTCCTTATTAAGCTATCTTTTGTAACTAATTTATACAGATAATAGAATACTGAGGAAGTTCTAGACAAAATATTTTGTCCTTAGAATATGTTGATTTTTAAAAAGTAAAAATTTTGGTGGTAACCAAAGTGAAATTCAAAGGTATAAAGTGGAATTTCTTATGAAAATAAGAACAAAAGGGACAGTAAGGCAGAGCAAGAGACATTGTTTAGAACAAGGGAATATTACCCACAATTTTGGAGAACTGAATGAAACTTTTGATCTGATTTTCACATAGTCTGTATATTTTGATTTCTGGAAAGAAAATCTATCACCTGTCTAAATGGTACTGTGTTTCTCAGTGTAGAATGGGAATATTTTTGAAATCTTTAATTTATTTTTTCCCTGGTGGACTAAAACAAATCACAGTCATAAAAGTGTATAGTACATCTGTAGATCACCAATTCATCGGTGGCTATTTTCAAATTAGTCCCATACTTAACATTTTCTTGTCTCTTGTGTTACATGTGAATGTGTTGTTCTTAATATATATATCTCTGCAGTTATTTTCCTGGTAGACAGTGATTTGTGTCAGTCACAGCAGGTAAAAAAACAGATAGCATTGTGTAATTCCTAATGGAGAAGGAATTATTCTATTTTCCAGTCAATCTATCAGTGTCACTTTGGTGGCCATATTATTGAGGTAATGCTTGCACCTAGCACCAATCAACCAGGATTATGTGAACTCATCTACCACATGCAAGAGCACAGCATGTTTCTTACTGGTTGTCACATGAAGGACAGCACCAAATGACTCTATACAATGTGAAAACATTGATTCTATGATTCTATGAACTATTTTGAAATGAAGCTGAAGCAGTTTGGAGTATCTTACATAAAATACTAATAAAATAATAGAGGTTTTGACATGAGTAAATGGATTACTTTTACTACATTGCTCATTGAACTGAATGAAAACATGGGAGAAACCTACTGGCCACCTTCCATATAAATTTGATACCTGCATCATTCAGATTATTGTGATATTATTGTTCTCCTTGCCATAGGTCTGGTTTAATTGGTACTGTCAACTCAGAGAACACAAAATTGAATGAAAAATAGATGGTTTATAAAATAGATAGTTTCAAAAATAGGAAGAAGTATATATGAACAGAAGGGAAAAAGAAAAAGAATGTAAAGAGGGAAGACTTTATTGGGTAGAAGGGTAAGATGTTAAGAATGAGAGGGAAGATGGTTGATCTACAGTCATTTTAAAATAAGATCTAATGAGAGCCCAAACAGTGATTCATATTTTCCCATATGATTTGTGGCTTTTTCTAGATACATTAGTCACAAGACAATCTGTCAGACTGCTCTATGAAAACAGACTTTTTTAAAAAATGTAGTTCCTTGAAAATAAGCTTTGAATCACAAACAAATCTTAAGAAGTGCCAGGAATTAAAAATGTTCCTGAAGTCATTATGAGCCATGTATATTTGGCAGATTTTTGTTAAATTGTTCTTGTTTATTTAAGACATTGACTTCAGAGAAAATCCTGAAATATTTGGTTGAAGTATTTTCTCTCTTTAACAGCAGCATAAGACTGGAGAAGATGGGAATTTTACAGAGATCAGTGTAAACCTATCATCCCGAGAGAGCTGTATGCATTTGCTGTCAACAGCAAATTGTCAGTTGCAGNGGCTAAACAACCCCAGCTGTCTCAGCCATTCCTCATAAGGCCTATTCTCCAGCCCCTTCCCCAGCTTTGTTGCTCTTCTCTGGACTCGCTCCAGAGCCTCAACATCCTTCTTGTGCTGAGGGGGGTGATAGTACGTTGTTGAGAGAATTATCAGCATCTGGTGTCTCCAAAGATTAACAGTCAAATTGCCTAATGAATTTGACTAAGAGAGAATCATTAAAGTAGGACAAGTAATCTTGTGTACAGATATGTTCCAAGGGAAAGGAATGAGCGTATGTAAGCCTAGGGCAGATTTACTTCATTTAGGGAAATATTTTGATCCTGATCCACCCACATAAACATTATAATGAGGTGAAGTTGACAGACCAAACACAGTAGAACTGACATTGACAAAACTGATAAATTCTTTTCAGTTATCTATTTTGTTAATAAAGTTTGTAGTAGAGTGAATTTCACAGTTTTCTTCATTTTCTTCAGGAAATATACCAATTCTATAATCCTCAGAGCACAAGGAAGACCAACAGATGAACTTATAGACTGTCAGATTGTTAAAGAACCTGGATAGACAGGAAGAATGGTCTAATAAGAAGATTATTAAGTTCAACAAAGACAATTGTAAGATCTTGCACCTGGGAAAACATAATCCATGAGTACAGCACAGGCTGAGATCCACTAAGTTGCGGAGCAGCTGTATGGAGGTGGACCTAGGGGTTCTGATGGACAAGTTCAACATGAGTGAACACTGTGCTTTTGCAGTAAAGAAAATCAATAGGATGCTGAGTTGCATGAACAAGAGTATAAACAGCAGAGATAAAGAAGTCATCTCACTCTGCTGAGTGCTTGTCAGGCATACTGCATTCAGTATTGGTTATCACTACACAAAAAAGACATGGACAGGCTGGAGTGGGTCCAGAAAAGGATCACAAATCTGACAAAAGGACTGAGAAGCATGTCATACTGAAGAAGAGCAGAGAACTGGGCTTGTTCAACCTTGGGAAAAGTAGGTTTTGGGAAGATTTTATCACCATTTTCCAGTATTTAATGAATGGCTTTAAGAAGGTGGAGACTCCCTTTTTACATGAGGTTGTATGGAAAAGGTGAGGAGTAATGGGTACAAGTTACTCCTGGGAAGATCCCTATTGGACATAGAGGAAATTTTTCACAATGAGAACAATCAGCCATTGGAATAATCTCCCCAGGGAAGCTATGTATTCCTCAATATTGGACACTTTTAAAGTTTGTCTGGACAGGGTGCTGGGCCATCTTGTGTAGACCGTGCTTTTGCCAAGAAAGTTTGGACCAGATCCTTGAGGTCTCTTCCAACCTCATAATCTATGAATCTGTGACTATTCCATGTTAAATGCTTTCCAAATTTCAGTTAAATAATTTTAGAAACTCCTGGTTTTTATCATTTCATAGTTTAGTAAATACTTTTTTATCTATCAACATTTACTATAACTCAATAACCACCTAACAATTTAGAGGACTTTCTTTTAATACATGCACTGACTTATTTCCAGTTATTTGCTTAAAGTTGAACTGCTTTCAAAAAAACCCAAACTAGTGATAGGTAAAGTCAAGAGCTCAATTTTAATTTGAAGAACTAAACTTAATAATTGAATTATGTATACATATATGTAAAAAATATATATGTGCCCACACATATAAGATACAGTTTCATTCCTGCTTTATGTATACAAAGTGTATGGCATACAAGTCAAAGTTTTTGCCATATTTACTGTCTTTTAAGAGTTAAGAATTGGAATGTTTGCATTTTCTTTTTTTCTAAAGGTGTATACCAGAATATGCTTAAAATTGATTTGTGATGTGAAGATATGAAACGAGACCCAGATTCTATTTTCAGTCTCTTTTGTTATACACTGTTCTGTCATGGCCTGTTAATAATTTTTCCTGAGTAAGCAGATTTTTATCTTTGTGCCTCTTGGTTGCATTTCAGAACAGCCTGACATACACCATAAATTTATCACTGAATTTCTAGAGATGGAAATAAAAACCACTATTCATTTCCCTGACAAATCAACCCTTAATGGCAGTTTGAGGCTTTGTCCTGTGTGAGGTAAAGTGAAAAAGAAAGGCAGCAAATTAAGAGCAGGCTGGAATTTTTATGATTTTTGAGAAAACTTCTTAAAACAAGACCTACGACACTATAACCAGAATGAAACATTAATAAGACATTCTAAACAGAATCCTTTAAAATGGCATAAGTTCAAGAAAATATATCGTTGTATTTGAAGAACAATTTATAGTTAAAACCATATGGAAACTTCTTTTACAGTTCCTTAGGCACTAGCATGATGCAGAATTCTTTCCTGGAGTGAAATACATGGAAAGGTGATATGTTGTCAGTAAAACCTTTAAAGGTCATTCCTGTTTATACAGAAAGAAGGATATTCCCATGTTTAAACTGGTACCAAGGAGTGTAATTTTGTTCAAGTGCAGTTCCTAGAAGTAGGACAAATACAAAATTTGATATACGTCTGTTTTTCTTATGATGACAACCCTGAAGAACACCAATGGAAAATTAAAGATGTTTTAGCTAAAGATTGAATCATTCTCACCAGATTCTCACCAGTGATCTAGATAAGGGCAGTTGCATAATTAGGACAGCAGATAAATATAAATAACAGCAATTAAGTGTTCCAACATGTGTAACATTCCCATTTCACTACATTTATACTAATTAAAAGGATTGTCTTGGTATTCTGTGTGTCTTGTCATACCATGAAATCATAAAGTATAATTGTCAGACCTGCGGCAACACTATGAAGTCACAAATTAAGATTAATAATTTAAAATTAACATCAAATGCTGGCTGATGAAGGAAGACTATTTTAATAAATTTTTGCTATTAAAATTATATTAAAGGAAATAAATTGATGGCTTTTTCTAAAAATGTTGGATTATTTCACAGGACTTTAGGTAAGAACATGATATTTTCACTGGCATGTAGCTTTTGATACTTCCAACCTCACAGATGTCACCTAGGGCTCTTATTTAGAATTAATTTAATGATCTTCTATAGGGCAAAGCTGAGTCTGTCATATATAAATGAATCTGAAACTAGAATTTGCCAAAGTTCACATTTATAGTGTAATCAAAGTTTATACTCACAAAAAGAGACTGTATATTCAAGGTTTTAGTGTTTTGGATTAGTTGAATACTATGCCTTGAATATTATGTATTTTTACTGGAGTTCAGAATTTAAGCAGTAAGTTAATCTGTTTCTCTTGTGTCCAAGTACTTTATAGAAGCTATTTCTTGTACAAAACACTTGTATTTTAAAAGAATTGCTTAGAGATTACTGGTATTCCAAAATTCTGCTTCAAGCTTTTAAGACTTTTTAAAAAATTTTTTGACTCCTCTCATTATATGCACAAAGATGAAGACAATTCACTAGCTAGGCAAACATATAGACATACAGATTTCTGAAGAAATTGATCTGGCTGAATTTGACAGTGTTTTAACTTTTCAGTCTTTGACTTAATTCATTTTACACAGACGAAAGAAGATCATACAATGGAACATGGTTTGTTAGGTTAATTAATTGATTTTTCAGCTAAAATTAACATAAATAGCTTTGAAGTTGATAACATCTTGATATAATATTTGGTAGCTACTTGGATACCATCTGGAGCAGAGGATTCAATGGCAGCAAGCTTTCTTGCAGAAGTCAGATAAAATTTTACTGATGGTTAGTTACGCTGCTGTAAAGGAAGCTGCTAGTGTATCAACATGAGGTCAACTCAGTGTTGATTTTGATTGAAATCTGCCCATGGGAACAAAAGGCTGTCAAATATAGACCCCCCCCAAAAAGTAAGTATTGTATACCCAGTTTAATTTTAAGTAGATTAATTGTCACAGAGTCATCTTTAAATTAAAGTATTGCATATTTTGCTTCCAAATTCAAGGATGAACATTTTATTCTAGCATATCTTTTTCAACTGGAGTATTCACTGTCTGTCTGATGGCAAGAATTCATCAATTATTTTGAAGCAAAATCTTGATGTTGATTGAATTTGGTTTTTCAGATTTAACTCTTCATATCTTTTCAGCACCTAAATCTTTTCAGCTGAGCATCTTGAAAAAAATCTAGAAGTATAATAAGAACTTCCAGCGGGTTCATTTTAAAGTAGTATTCCATGCTTAAAAGCAGTCCAAGGGGAAAAAAAATATATATCTTCTTGCTTGATATAAAACATTTGACGGCTCTTTAGAAACATCAAATCCCCAGTCTTTAGATAAGTAGGATCGAGGGAAATAAAAGATTTTTTCCCTCCTCATGACAATTAAAACTTTCACACCTCCCAGGACTATATACTACATGTAGTGTGATGCCTTAAACACAGGAAATGCTTGAAATGGGGCATATTAAGATCCATGTCCTGTATAGCAGCAGAACCATAGCATGAGCTATTGTAAGACTCTACTTTAAGGATAGTCAGAGTTAATGAACTGACTGGCTGTTCTGGTCCGAATGTTTCAATTATGAGCTTTCTTCTTGCAACAAGGTTGGAGTAGCTTCTCAGCTTCTTCCTTCATGGTGGTATATTTTTACTTGTCTTGCATCTTTGGCTGGGATACACGTCCCTTCTATCAAACTCTGTTTCTCCTACCTAATGTTTGGTAGAAGGCGCTGTTAGTCTTAAGTTTACTCGGAAGCTGAAGGAGGATAACAGAGGAATCAATCAAGCTCTTGCGCTAATGGTTCATCACTTTAGCGTTATTGGTGGTGCATTGGTTGCCTTTAAATCTTTAGCAAAGCCTACAGATTAATAAGGACCCTCACAGTGGTAAATAAAAGTTATCATTCACATGGAGGGTTTGATGAATGAGAAGGGTCTGTGGATTCCTTTGTAGAAAAAAAAGCAGAGATCAACACAGCTAGCATTTGTCTTTTACACTGTACATTGGGCAAATTACCTGAGGAAAGCTAAAAATGGGCTATAGGAGGATTCAAAAATGTCTTCATTGTTCATTTTATATATTAGATATCCAAAGTTCATTTATTCAACTCCCTGTTTACTCCCTTTTCCTCTTAATTGGAGAAAACAAGCCAGATACCGACTATCCCTGTGTGTACACTATCTATTTGGCTTGACATGAATGGCTAGGCAGCCTTAGGCATGCAAGATGCTCACCACTGCTTGCTCACTACAGGTCTCCTCCACGTTCTCTCATGAACATATTATATTTTTTTCTTGCTCCTGAACAAACTACTCTGTATATTGATACTTGCACAACCCCGTTTTGCAGAAGGGCTCTGAATGCACAGCTACTGTCTGTTTCCACCAGCTTCTTTGCAACAGGATGCCCACAAGCCATTGTTCTGGGAAACACTGAGGACAGAGAGCAATTAGAAATTCCCTGTAGCCTATGGTGAGTGCCAGATGTATGCTTACCTTTAGGTATTATCAGCCACAGGTAGCACCAAGTCCTTCTTGCAAAGGGAAAATCATACCGATTTTCAGGTTCATTATGAAGCTTGTGAACATTTTAATATATTCTCCAAAAGCATTTGTGCACTTTTTTTTTTAATTTGAAGTGTATTATATAGATTCTCATCACATGAGAATTACAAGCAAAAAAGAAGCTGATAGAGGTGGAAGCTATATTGATAATGAGAAAATTACAGATGTCTAGGAGAGCTATTTACACTGGGAATATCCTTCTGGATCATCCACTTCAAAAGCAATTGCAAATCTATCTCTGTGAAAAAGTGAAAAGTACAAGGAAACTGAGTCCCAGGTTGACAGATTTCATATCTTATGGCCTTTTGACATGATACTTGCCAAGAATTATTTGGTGTAGATATAAAAGCTTGATAGCTAAACCTCTCTCCTGAATTCCTCCATATTCCACCAAATTCTCCGTTACTAATAACCTGGCCTAACTGAACCAGAATTCATACACTGGTTTTAACAACCTGCCTTATCTGTTCTCTTTTTAGCCTCTCTCTTCATTGCAATGTCCACTGAAATTGGTACCTACCTATGATCCCTGTCTAGTTTGAGATATGCTTTAATTTATGCAATTTGCACTCAAAAACCAGACTTGTCTTATTGCTATCTCTCTTATCTCTTTGTACTATCTTTTAACCCCAAGGATTGAACAAGTGTTATAGAGACTTGGACAATGTTAAAATGATGACAAAGAAAAATATCAATAGGATTTTGTAGGTTTTTATAGTTTTTTTTGGCTTGTGTGCATATATTCAGTAAGCCATTTAAACATCTGGGGATTTTACACACCCAAACCTGGACAACTAGCAGATTAAGGTTTTATGTGACTTCTGAGGCCATTAAAAGGTTGCTGACACAAATTGCAAAACCAGAGTTAGTTGTGTAGTTCTGCCTGGACAACTGATACAGTGAAGAAAAATCTAGATATAAATACATATCTGTTGGTGATGCAATGGCTCTGAAACAAGCCCCAAAGTTGGTATTTGGAGCTTGTTTTACAAAATCTTCCTTTACAAAACCTGCTTTACAAAAAGAGGATCACAGTTTCCTTAAACTTAAGTGTTTGTTGTTGTAGCTAAAAAGAGAGACAACTTGGAATGTATTAGACAAAAGGTTAAATCACAAAATCAAACCAGCTTTGTGTGTGATAGTGCAGATTGCCTCTTTCTTCATAAAAATATATCATATCAAAATTAAACCTAAAAAACTGTGCGATCTTATCAACTTCCTACTTTGGCCTTGACTTACAAAAATGACCTATTTCCCAACTGATTTCACTTTGGGATGCTCAGTTGAAATAAGATTTATGGCTATTTGTCCAAATTGTACAACCAAAATTGTTGACTATATCAGTCAGAAAGTTAGGAACAAATGTTTCGGTGCAGATAAATTACTATTAGTTTTAACTCTTTTGTTACCATTAGAGGGGAATTAAAACAGTATCATCAGGCTTAAAAAATAGCTGCTTGTTATTGTTTCATCAAGTAGTACCTGGTATTCAGAGCTTTGTAGATAGGGTTTAAGATGCAAAGAAGGTTGGTGTTAAAAGTAACCGTTAGCTTAAAATGGAAAAATATGCTCCTCTGATCCTTGTCTGCTGGTGAGCCAAAAAAAGAAAAGATAAAAGAAAAAGCAAAAACAGCAAATGGGAAAACGATAAAAAATTCAGTAATAATAAGAACATGTTTCCTTGATAATTTCAAGCCTAACTTATAATACATTCCTTGTGATTGCACTGAGAATATTTCTCATATAAGGATATTCTATAAATAAAAAATTGTATATTATACTTAAGTACAGGAAATAATTCAAGATTTTCCAACTGAAAAGTTTCCTAGTAAAGATTCCAGGAAAGTAAAAAAAAGAAAAAAGTGTTGGTAACTATTCTAGCTGTCTTTTTGCCTGCATGGGGGAAATAAAAAATTGTTGCAAATTAGCATAATAAATGTATCTAGTTGCTTTTATCTTGAAGACTAAATTCAAAGTTGGCTTGTAGAACAGGAAAGTTGTTTTATTTTTTTTAATTGAATAAATTAATATATCTTAAAATTGATTTTGCTCTTTAAAAAGGAAAGATTCACAGGACCAGGAACACCAAGTTAGAACTGATAATTTGTTGGAAAAAAAGAAATATTTTTTTCAGAATAAATAATTTATGCTTATACATTGCACTATGACATTGCTTTCAGCCATTTTGTATTTCATTTTATCCTTCATTCTTTGTATTGATCTCAGTGATGGTGCACAGAAAACCATCATACCTTTCTGCAAACAGAACTGTAACCCAAAGGTCTATTTATTGCTCAGTAACGGTACAGGAATTATTAATACAATTACTGTCTTTGGATTTCATATAAAGTCATAGTTTATATTAGAGTTCTTGTATATGCTCAATTGTATTTCATGAAGAGTTCGGTCTTGAGAAAGAGTAACAAGTAACCAAATGAAATACATCAACCAACACAGCAGGTTATTAGTATGCTGAAGAATCAAATGAAAACTGAAGTTTCTCTTCTGCAGTTGTCATGTGAGGCCTTTAATCTAATGCCTTTGCATCAATAGGCTATCATAACCTGAGTTCCTGCATATATGAATAGAGAGACAGTACTTATTGAAAGTAATAGCATACTTATGTTTTGTAAATTTCTGGAGATACGAATTTAGCTCCTACATTTGGATCGCATTTTCTAGGCTACATAAGCAACTGTAATAATGTGCTCATTTTTAAAAATCCTTTCAGAGAAACCAAGAGCCAGAAATATATGATAGTAATATTGTTATTTATTAATTGAACGTAGGATTTAAAAAAGTTATGGGACTTTAAAATTTTGTTTTATTTTCTGATAAACTGTAGAAAAATATAAGAATCCATCACAGACTGATACAGCACACTGGAATTCAGTGTTTTATCTATCAATAGACTGACCTTGGGTTTATCCATTATTTTGGAATAAATCTAAGCCTAATGGTGCTATATTGCAAAAATGTCAAAAAAGTGTGCCTTTTTATCTCAACTTTCTAATTCTTTAGAAAATAATTTTTAAATACAGTGGGGGAAAGATGAAAATTTATATTCTCTGATTTTGGAACTTGATACTACCAAATCAAAGGGATTAGCTATATTTGCAAATCAAACACATACTTTAATACCATCCTTAATGGTCAGTAAATTATCTTGCAGCGAGTTCCCCTTTAAGCTATAAGGAGCACTTAATTCAACAGTCCCCATACCTAAAGCTATACATTCAAACTATCAGATGAACAGAAAGTTCAAGAAATTGCCACATTCTCTCAGAAAGGCAAGACCCTTAAAACTGCCAAAGAAATATCTATGAACACAAACCAAGCATTAATTCCTATCAATACCTCAGATATTTCTGGACTGAAGTCTACACTTTCCCCTAATTTGTGGCTGTCTCAGTCTGGAATATTAGATTGAGTTTGCTCCTGTTAAGTCCATTGCAAACTGGAAATACTTAAAACATCAGCTGTAAATTTGAAAATTAATGAGGGTGTATATATATAAAATGAATCTTTTCTCTTTATTCAAACATAAACTAACATGAAGGCTTCAGTCTGACCTCAGTGCCAGGGAAAGTCATGGAACAGGTGATCTTGAGTGCTATCATGAGGCACTTGCAAGAGAACCGGGTGATCAGGCCCAGCCAACATGGGTTTACAAAANTTTAATACCATCCTTAATGGTCAGTAAATTATCTTGCAGCGAGTTCCCCTTTAAGCTATAAGGAGCACTTAATTCAACAGTCCCCATACCTAAAGCTATACATTCAAACTATCAGATGAACAGAAAGTTCAAGAAATTGCCACATTCTCTCAGAAAGGCAAGACCCTTAAAACTGCCAAAGAAATATCTATGAACACAATCCAAGCATTAATTCCTATCAATACCTCAGATATTTCTGGACTGAAGTCTACACTTTCCCCTAATTTGTGGCTGTCTCAGTCTGGAATATTAGATTGAGTTTGCTCCTGTTAAGTCCATTGCAAACTGGAAATACTTAAAACATCAGCTGTAAATTTGAAAATTAATGAGGGTGTATATATATAAAATGAATCTTTTCTCTTTATTCAAACATAAACTAACATCCACTTAAGAAAAGATGGGTTTTTTCCACAGTTCCCAAGGGTCAGAAATGTACTGAGTAGTCAGACCTTGGAGTTCCTTGTAGGTACATTTGGTAGTTTCCTCAGGAATTCCTGAGAATCTCTAATGGGAAAAGGATCCATGAATGTATCAATTAACAATATAATTAGTCTGGAAAAAATATACACACTTGTGAGACTGGTTGCTACATGGGGGTATATAGATCTTTGGGGAATTATTTAAGAACATAATGATAAAATGGCTTAAAAGGACTGTTTAGTTATATTTTAATTAATATTGAATGTTAGTATTTATACCTTTTTTTCCCAAAGGAGAATGAAAAATTAAAAAGTAGGCATACTGGAACACTGTCTGGATATCAAAATACATTTAACTTCTAAGTCATGTCTCAGGTAGAATCTCAGTGTACTGGTAGTCATTTCCCATTTCCACTACACATAAGACTGGATAGTAATTCCTACCACGACAATTTTGTATGTATCTGAAACTATTATTTTTGGATCTGAAATTTTCCAGAACTGAGCTCTGGGAAATAGAAATTTCTATCTGAATGTATTTTTCAGTTCAACTGAATAGAGTGCAAAAAATAATGCATGATAAATTGTGGAAGTGTTCTTGTAACTCAGAATTATGCAAGAGCAAAGAAAGTACTTTCAATGAGTTGGTTGGATGTGATGATCCAGGGGGTCCTTTCCAACCTAGTGATTCTGTGATTCCATATTCAAATTATGACCTAATGGATATCACACATGGGACATGGTTAGCGTATGCCTCACTGGATTTTTAACTTAGCAACTGAGGTGTTCCAACAAGCAAGGCTGCATTGGGCATCCATGACTAATGTAGATGTTTAATGAAAAAAAATGCCAGTGGTGTATATGAGTTATCTACAACACTTCACTTTCATTACGTGTGTTTTCAGTACTCGTTCTTTTAAAAGACATTTACCAGAAGTTAGTTAATATTATTTAGTTAAGCAATGTTTCAAATTAATAGCTTTCCAGTTTAGGTTAAAGATTATTGTGAGGTAACTTCTAGAAAAAGGAAGTGATGAATAGGTGAAGGTTTTATTTTTCAAAGTGCTTAGTCTTTCATTATGGCCTCCAGCTCCGCCAGGGGAGGTTTAGGCTGGACGTTAGGAAAAAAAATTCACGGAAAGGATCATTGGGCACTGGAATAAACTGCCCAGGGAGGTGATTGAGTCACCTTCCCTGGAGGTGCTTAAGGGACAGGTGTATGAGGTGCTAGGGGGCATGGTTTAGTGATTGATAGGAATGGTTGGACTCGATGATCCAGTAGATCTTTTCCAACCTGGTGATTCTATGATTCTATGATTCAAGGATTACCTGCAGCTGTTCTTAAATGTTCATGGTTGTGAAGTCTCACACAATTTTACAGTCTTAAAGCAGAGTTTCCCACTTGCTGTTCTGTAGATGGTCCTGATCTGAAGTAGACCATGCTCTGTTACTCCAAGGTTGGGATACATTTGATCTGATTTCAGATGTCTGCAATGAGATTCATGAGTCATTAGGATGACCTAAATCATACCCGACAAACTGTACTTTCTTTGTGTGGACTACAAGGTGTATCTAATACAAATTGGTTCAGTGATGAGTGTTTACTTAAGAAATATTAATTTCATTGCTATTAACTTCAGTAAATTTACATCAAGGACAAATGTCCACTACATATGTCCATGTTTGTTTTCTACAAAACAATGATATATATCATATGCAATAAAAATTGCATTAAAAAAACCCCTCTTCTTATTCTTGCTAGAGTAGAGTGGAAGCAACCTTGTAAAAGTCAACAGAATAAAACTGCTGTAAAACAAGCACAACAAAATGACAATCAAGTCTGTTGTAGTTCTGAGGTGCATAATAAATTTTTCCCAGATCAAATTATCATTTCAGATAAATACCATATTTTTAATGCAGTATTTTATTGTGTTTAGAAAATTAAAAATAAGCTGAGACAATTCCATTTAAATCAGGCATCGTGTCTGTACAGTAAAAGGCTCTGGTTTCTCAAATACTTTGTTCTCTGCAATCTATTGGTACAACTTTACACATTTACTATAAGGAAATATGAATTTTAGCCTGTCATATATAAATCTAATTTAAAGTTACATTTTGCATACCAGTTTTGCTCAGGTCTTCAAATATTTAGGGTCTAATTTCCATTGAAATCAATCCCTTTGATAATCTGGAATTTGGTGGATAAAATCTGGTGTTCCCATAGTTTTCTTCAACCATCAAATTCACTAGTCAATTGACAGGTAAGTTACTATGTGCATTTTATAATTATATAGATAAGTAACTTTCTCCTTCTCTCAGATTCAAGAAAACCAAAGGGAATTCCATTGTAGTGTTGCAAAATCTGAATAACTGAAAGGAAAATTAAAAGCAGATTGTCTCTCCTTTCTTAAATTCCCTCCCAAATTGTCTGTCTCCTTTGATTTTCATATCTGAATTAAAAATACATTAACAACCAAAAAACTCTACTTATAATTCACTTTTTAGAAACAAGATTTTGAGAAAATGAAAACAGTCTAATCTAGAGCATAGAAAACTGTCTGTTTTAGAAAATTTTAGAAAATCTAATAACATTAGGAAATAAATATTTTTATGTGAGTTTTCTAGAACCTGAAATAGTTCACAATAAAAAGCAATTAATATTAACTTATGTATGTAAATGTTACATTACAGTATGAAATTAAAGGTCATATTTCAAAACGCTGCCAAGCTTAGCAAAAAGTTAAGCTACACAGATGCCTTCCAAGTGAAGACGACAATACAGGGTGTGTCAGTGAAGAAGAATATACATCTGCAAACCACAGACGCCACAGTACATGCAGCCATCAGTAGATTTACCCAGCTGGCAGAAAACAAAGTTCAAATCAAGACCAAAACTGCCAAACAAAATTATCCTGATTCAAACAGATATTTTCAGACTTGAAGCTGTCCCCAGACTGTTCCCATATGTCCTAAACCAAGTCAAATATTTCATTGTGGAGACATGCTGTGAACCCTCTTGGACTTATTTATTCAGGGCTCCAGCGGGAGATGTCAATTCCAGCAGCTTGGAAGGTTACATCTGGAGAGGCAGATGAGGCACTGAGCTGTTCCAGGACTTTCCAGTGTAGGTTTCACTAGAACTACGTCAAGTTTCAGGGGAAAAAATAATGCTCAGGCATGCTTTTACAAAAAGCATGGCTCCAAAACCATTTAAATTACGTTATTTCTATGCATTTAAATTATATTATTCTTGTAAGATGACAGCTAATGAGTGAATTGTGAGTCTCTGCTATACAGGTAGTAAAATAACCCACCGAATAAGATAAGAATGTGTGTTAGAGTATTGACATGAACAATTATCCATATCTTTATTGCATACAATCCAAAGCATGTCTCTTCTTTCCTGGTAAGAGCTAGTCATTAAATCAATGTACATTTCATCCATGAATAAGCATATCTTATTTCAGGAAGTCCTCCTGAAATTGTTTGATGATGATCATACTGAAATAAGATTAAGATTTCTGAAGTGCAAAGAAATTCCATCTAAAATTTTATTCAGTTCTCAAACCTGCAATAAACCAGTGTTCTCAAATGAATCTGAACTATTAAAACAGGTAAAGACAGACCTGGTGGAGAATTTAAAGGTTCCAAAATTTTGCTTGTAGTTTTTAGTTGACATCTCTCTCTATATATACACACATATATTTATATAAATCTCAATATATCCATCTTAGAAAACATCTATATTAAGTACTTCTACAGTACCTTTCCCAATTGCTCTTCTGGATGACCATCTGGAACAGTGGTCACTGTTACTGGGAGTTATCTCCTGAACATGCCCTCTTTTACCACTCTGCAAGGAAAATCCACAAAAGCAAGCTGATGACTAATGTATAGAAAGTTCTTCAGAATTTCAGTGGTAGCTAGATTTATATTTCCTGAAAAATGTCTGGACTGTGTTTCATTCAGTATTGCTGTTTTGTTGGGGCTTTTTCCATACTGTTCAAATAAAGTGTTTTCTCAAAAAGAGACAGATCTCAAGATTTTTAGAAGGAATTGATTGGAAAGACAGGCTAAAAAAAGTTGGGTATTTAACTATCCCAAAGTACTTCAGAGGCTGTCAGAAAACCTCTGCTATTTGCTTAATGAAATGCCTGCTTTTGAATGCTTTTCATAATATATGCTTCCAAATATTGGGGTATGGATTATTAAAATTATTGACAGTGATGACACATTGTCTTGTATTCTCAAGACTCTGAGGTACACAGATTTATTAACCTGATTCAAAATGTCCATCTATACTTATAGGTATTGTTACTGTAAGTTTGAAAAAAAACCCAGTTATTAATAATTTTTTCTTTCTCTAAATGCATATGAATCCTAAAGTGGGCAAAGAAAAACAGATCAATATAAATAGTGGTTGTTTGGGATCTTAAGAGCAACTGCTACCATTATTTTAGGGAAATTGAAACAATCGCTGTACGTATGAGAAGTGGCATCTGGTCTTACATGTCAGTAAAGCTTGCCATGTGACAGCTCATTGGTATAAAAAAAACAAACCCCACCACCAACAGAATCTTGTGCAGAGGTCGTGGATTGCACTGTTAACTACTAACTTAAAAATGCATCTCCTGAGATCCCATGAGATTCAAGTGATTGCAATGCCTATCCTCCAGTGTACTGCAGAAACCATAGCGGCAGGGGAGAGGGAGTTGTGAGGAATGTGTTTAAACTAGGGTAAATGTGTGACCAGACTCCTGAGTCTGGATATACACATAGTGCTTACATCCTGGCAGTCTATCAGGATGAGGGCATGGTGCCTACCTTTTTCCTGATATTCTTTCGTAAGGAGACCTGCAGCTGCATGTTTGTAGGTTGTGGTGCGGTTCTGTTAGAACCTAGTCTGAAGAGTCATGTGCCAAAACAGCAGAATAAGCTAGAGTACATACAGGCTTTGCAACTGAGGCTGAGTTATCAATACTAACCTTTATTTAAAGGAATTAAGGACTTTGTAGAGGACTCTAGCGGGTGGGGAGCCTGGTGTAATGATCTAGCCATATATCTAGCTGTCATTGAACCTCAGCTTCTGATCTGGGCTTTGACGTTTGTGGCCTCTGTGGTCTTGGACAAGTCGTTTCTGTGCTCTGTGCCTGTAGAAGGGAACAACAGTACTCCTCCTCCTCACAGAGAGGTTATGCAAATTCATTAGTGACTGTTTGTAATGGGCTTTGAAGTAGAAAATCACTACATAATTACTAAGTATTATTTAATAGCTGCTTTATAGTAGGCATTTCCTTTTGAATTACCCTGCTTGATGTTTCATTAAAATGACATCATGCTCACTGGCAAATTATAGTGGCAGGTCATGTGCTTGCCAGTATAATGAAGCATGAAGAATTATAGACACCGCTCCCATAAATAAATCAATTTTTAAGAAGTTATCATTAATGGGATCAGACTGTAGGTTTTCAGTTTCTCACATCTATGACACTAGCCATATACTGATTCTTGTTTATTGATTTTTATATAAAATTAATTTGAAGCTGGCTTTTTCATCAGTACTATCCAGGGTTTTTTAATTCTCATATTAAGTAACTTTATTAGACTCTATGTCATATAGAAATTAAATAACAAATGTTGAAACAGAACAATCACATACAGTAGCTATGTAAGTCCAACAAACAATGAAAAAAATTACAAGAAAGGAAAAGTCATGCCACTTTGCATTGTCATGGGGCAAGAACAACGTTTATGCTATAATTTTGTGATGACAGGAGTAGAAATGCTGTGCAGGAACCATCTCAAACTTCTGGTCCAGTGGATTTCTTGGTATGGAGTCTAGGGATGTGTCTGTACTGCTGGACAAGAGTGCCTTATGCTCTTATTCCCCAGATATAGCCCACCCAGGGAGCTCTAAATCCCTCCATCTGTATCTAGGTCTTCACCTGAAAGAACATGTATACTGCCAGAGGGTAGAACTCAGGCCTTGGCTCAATGTGTACATATCTGGGCCCAAGGAGAGCATCTTGGAGCTCGGACTTTGGAAAGCATCACATGTAACACAGCTGGAGACACAGCAGATTCCAGTGGCACTGGGAGACAGACAGGCCCTTCTGTAATTCAGAGAGCAATAAGCTTTTATTTTTAAACTACAAGCATGCCTATGTTACTTCAATTCAATTATTTATTTATATTTACCTAGCACTGAGAAGAAGTGAACAGTATTTTTAGTTCGTATCTCCTAGTACTTACACCATATCTTAGGATAGTAACTCAGTAGAAAGGAAGTGAAAATTATTATTCTCACTGTTAGGAAGTGAAAACCATTTACAGGACTCAAAAACTGGCTCTTGGCATGTTAGTTTATTACTCTTTGGAATCATATATGGCCTATAAGTAGGAAGCCTCTTAAAGTTTTTACTTTACAAACATGGGTTTTTTTTGTAAATAACTACAAAATCAGGAAATTTTTCAGAAGAAATATAACATAAAGATACACAAATAAATCTTTCACTTCCACATATTTTAGTATATTCTTTTACTATTTCAGTATAAGGATTATATGTAATGGGACAAAGAGTAACTATCAATGCCTGTTCTCAACAAAAAGGAAAATAACAGGGAAATAATTTCAGTTTAGATGAAAAGACACATACTTGGGACCTGCATTCCCCAACTGAAAACTGATCTTCAGGGGAGATAGCAAAAATTAATGTTCTGAAGAAAAGAACTTGCTGCTAAGTGTCTACGGCACCAGTGAAGTGGGAAAATGTCTGGACATACTATTTGCCAAATAACTGTTATTTGTGAAGGAATAACTCCAAACTCATCCTACTTCTTTGGCACAGAGTGATCCAATAAATGAAGACAGATGCTGACCCTGATCATGATATACTGTATGTAATCAAAGAACATTTTCCCGGTAAATTGAAAAAACACGTATTTTTTTAACTTTCTACATTACAGTGTGTCATACCTGCCATCCCTGGCTAGTTCTTCTTTCCTTTACATGAAAACCCACTGAAGCCTTGAGAAAAGTTGAAGAAACAGTGAAGCTGGGAAACCTAAAAATGAATTTTTTATTTTATATCCTTAGCTGTAAAAAGAAGGTGGGATGAGCATAAAAGCAATAAATATATTAACATAATAGATTCAGTTACTGCAATTAACGTTTGCTCCTTTGAGTCACAAGGGTGAGTTGTATATTATCCTCTTAGCTGTGTGAAAACAAATGACACAGTGAGAGAAAGGAGCAGCCCTGCATGTTCAAATTAAAAACTTTCATCCTCGGATGGTCCAGTGTGGTTGGCTACTTTCCTTTCTCCAGAAAAAGTGTCTTTCACATATGGCTCCTTTTGGAAATTAGTTGCCCTCCAATAACACATTTTCTCTATAGCCAGAGACCACCCTCTTCCTGCAGGCTGCTGGCAGTGGTGTCATCCAGAGCCTCAGGAGCCTGGGAAATCATTGGACAGTCAGAAGTAGGAACTTGTCAGATAAATCAGTGGTACAGCTGCTAAGATACTCCATCTTTCTCCTGTTTTTAAACACATGATAATTGGTAGAACTTATGATTTAGGAATGGCAAATGGAAAGTATATGTGTACACTGTTAAGATTTGGCATTTCTTTCTTTGGTACGACTCCTCCTGTATAAAGTAAAGGGAGAAGATCTATTCTCACACTAATACACTTCACTTAGTTTCACATAGTAAAAGAAACTTTGTCTCTTTCTGTGTAAGTTTATTAAGTGTTTTCTTTCTGAATAACTGTTGCACTCATGATAAGAGAGAAAAAAACGGTTCTAGATATTAGAAGCATTCACTCTTTAAAGTTTATTTATCATAACTGCTACAATACAAAGTCTGCTTTGCTTCTTAATGAAACACTCATGTTCCACATCCCCCATAGCCCATCAGTTATTCAAAATGATTTCAGGTCACGCTCAGATTAAAAATTAATTGAAAAGAAATTAGTCCCACAGCTGTGAGCTGTAATTTTGACTGACAGTGGGATAAAAGACTGTGAATTTAATCACATTATTTTTAAAAGCATTTTATATATGTGAAATCTTTCAACTTGCTTAGAATATGTATGGCTTTAAATTGATCTTGACATGTAATATCCATCTGTGTAGTGCAGGAGCATTACAGGAAAAAAATAACTTAGACATAATTTTAAAATACCTGATACTAACAATTATTTCTTCAAAAATGTAACTGCTATTCTGAAATTAAAAAAAAAAGCAAAACCCAAACCCCAATGCAAAATGAATACCCGCACCCTCTCCCATTTTATAACTGAATTAATTTTTTAGTCTTACAGCTTTTCAGTGGTTGAGAAGTCATAGCACTGGATCTCTGATACATGGTATACCCACACTATTCCTAATGATACAGAAGACAAGACTGAACAGTCAGAAAGTCAAAAATATTTCATAGAATCATAGAATAGTTTGAGTTGGAAGAGACCTTAAGGATCATCCAGTTCCAAACCCCTTGCCATGGTCAGGGACATCCCACTAAATCAGGCTTCCCAAGGCCCCATTCAACCTGGCCTTAACCATCCCCAGGGATGGAGCATCCACAGCTTCCCTGGGCAACCTGTTCCAGTGTCTCACCACTCTCACTGTGAGGAAATTCTTCCTAATGTCTAGTCTAAATCTGCCCCTCTCCAGTTTATATCCATTCCCCCTTGTCCTGTCACAACAAGCCTTTATGAATAATCCCTCTCCAGCTTTCTCGTAGGCCCCTTTCAGGTACTGGAAGATTGCTTTAAGATCAACTTAGAGTCTTCTCTTCTCCAGGCTGAATAAGCCCTACTTTCTCAGTGTGTCAGATTTAGTAACATTACATAAAGGAAGAAAATTCCAGTCTGATGTGGGTGGTTCATCAAAGATTGTTCAAATGTTGATCTTGACAAACTGGAACTGGACCTTGCTGAACTATCTAACTCCTCAGTCTAGTCATAGGTGTTTACAACATAGGGAAAGGGGGATGTGATTTCAGGTGTGGTTTAACACTTTAAGGTGAATAAGTACTTTATGAAGCAATTTTAAACGTTTGAATCCATTCCAAATCCATTTTGAACAACATAAAGAAATATTTATCTCATGTATAGCCATTCCAAAACATCAACAGGCTACAAAATTACTACTAATGTGGCAACACCTTGTAACTTTCATAGAAGTAAGCTAGAATTTACTAAAATACAAATTCCTCCTTCCACTACAATCTCCTAATTGTGCTTTGTTCTAAGTTATTGATTCATTTTTGCTAAAGTGATGATACACCCAGGTGACACTTTAGCCCTCTAAATTTATGATTTTAAGAAATAGGAGGAGAGTGATTTGTGTCCTTCTGTGGCTTTCTTTTCTTATCTTTCAAAAATGAGGTTACTAAGATGATGAGAAAAATTTATAACTCCTTGGAAGGGTTAAAAATATTTGGACTCTCTTTAATATTTTGTTCTGTTGCTTTGCTTTGCCATTCTCCTCCTTCCTCAACATAGTCTGCATTAAAATACCTCCAGTTCAGGCTTGAAGCTCTTATAAAGATGGTCCACCAGTCAGAGGGCTTAGAGAGGCAGTCTTGGTTTTAACTAAACTACTGTGGTGAAGAAAGTCTGAAGTACTCAAAAGTCAGTGTTCAACACTGATCCTGAAGAACAGTCAGACAATTCTTTTAGGGATACCAGAAGGACCAAGTAAGGAAAAATCCTTCTCATTTCAACTTTCATAATCTATGGTTTGAGCACCTAGAAATATGTGGTTATATGAAAATGACAGCAAAGAATTAGCACACAGGTGAGGATTTTACACTGAGATATTCTTATTCTGGTTAGAAAGTATCTACCAGTGACTAGAGTTTTTATAGACAATGTTAGCTTGCACATAGCACAAATTGTTGTCTTGGATGTAAAATGAGGTGACCGAAGGGCATATTGGTTTTCCATTATGAAAAGTTTTGGAAAAGAAAACAAAAAGTTTTATGCAGAGAAATCACACAATGTGTCATTTCCATGGCCATCTGCTATGAGGATACGACTGTCCAGATGTGCTCTTGTGAGAGGTGAGAAAACTACCACTCAAAGAGGACCTGCAAAGAGGAAAAAATCCCTTGACAAGCCTGAAATCTTGTTTCACACCTCCCTCATCACTAGGGTTTTCTATTCCACCATATAATTTATTAAATTTGTATCTTGGGACAAACCTAAGCTGTAAAACATGGTGATTCAGGGAAAGTAAATGTAAATTATGGTTATAAAAAGACATAAGGAAAAACAGATTAAGTGACGAACCACAGCCAATGAGTTTCTTCTAATTCTGACGATTATCGCAGATTATGGAAATGTCATCAGCATTTAAAAAGATAAATGCTGGTTTCCAAGCTTGTAAAGCTGACAGTGCAGAATTTCTTCACATCAGTAGATTGAAAACACACTTAGGGAGAATGCTAATAATTCTTATGCTGTGATCATTTCAATTACTTTTTACCCATTTCTGTAACTCCAGAGCTTAGTTAAGAAAGTGGGTAAGGGAAAACCTCCAAGGCAGTGACTCCAGCTTTGCAGATCTTATCAAGAGGAGTAGCTTCAGACCTCTTAGTAGCTCTTCATCAGAAAATAAATTTTCTTAGTCTTGGTATTAGTAAAGAGTAGAATAAATGAATAAAGCACACTTTTTCAAGATCCTTGTAAGAAGTAAATAAATAATGTTAAAGACAAACAATCAGAAAAAAGGGATGCGTCTATTCAGTTTTGACTTAAAAACGAGAAGATGCTTACAGGTTGCTTTTCTTGAAAGTTGCTAGAAGAGACATGAAACCTGTGTGGAAAAAGAGCAATTCCTTTTTTAAGATCTCCAACAAGTTAAGGAAGGAAATTGCTGAGAGCTGCTGAATCAAACACCTGTATGTACCTCTGTGGCTTTCCTGTTAAAGCTTTACTTTTCCTATCAAATTCTCATGATAAAAAAAGTGAAAAAATAAAATCTCTGTGAGAACTGAGGTTACACTTTGAGGTCGGACTTCTAGGAAGAAGACATGAATTCAGTGAAGGAACTTAGTGGAGCTGCAGGCCAGTCCTCACAGGACTCTTAACTAATCAGGCATTTTCCAAAGTCTGTGTATGATTAGAAACCAAAGGAAGAGGAAAAGGATCATAAATGGAAAAGAGAAGATGCTAGCCAAAGTGTTAATCACAGACAGGAAAACTTTCTAAGCCATTTATAGTGCTGGAGGTTTTCATTTCATTGCACTGTTTTGGAAATAGTGCGATTATTTGCTCTAATGTAATGTGCAAAGGCAATAATAGATAGCAGTAATAGGTTGACATGTTCTGAGAGAGCTGTATGTCACCGTACATCTAGGCACTCAGTTAGTAGTTATGGAGGTTCCATACTTGCTGAAAAGGAGCAATGTAATTATGACAGTCTTCCAGGAGGAAATAAAAGGGTAGGGATATATTTTTTAGTGGCTTACATTTGAAATAGTTGGTTTGCAGCTCTTTGTTAGACAAAAGGGAAAGGGAAAAGGAGAAGTCCACCTTGAAGAAGACTTATGACTAGTCCAATTTTTATTATGTTCTTAAATCTTTACTTTTCAATGATAAAGGTGTGGGGGTGATTTGCAGTGCACACATGTTTTCCCAGTGGCTGTAACAGGTGTATCTCTTACTGGATTTTGCAGCTTCAATGAGTTGACAAGAAAAACTAAATACACGCACGTCTGATACTATGCTCCAATTGACAAGCAGTAACTCTTCACATTTCTGTAATATGATTTCTTTAAACAATGTGACCGTGTTCTTAGAGTGGTAATTAATACCTCACAGGCAAAATCATTCACAGATTTTACTTCAAAGTGTTCATTTAAACTTTAGATATGAAAGAACTGGAATTTAGAATTGAATTCACATGGAATAAGAGCGTTTAGACAGATTTCTAAAGAAAAGGAAAATTTGTGGCTGTAGAAGTTTTGCCTGCATCCTTCTGTAAGTAGTCTAGGGACCTAATCCAACAGATGTTGTCTTGTTTGGTTTTCTTTTGGCTGCAGAGGCCACGTTTGTTTTCAGTGTAAAACTGGACATGAAGAGGGAAGGTTGGTACATGTCCAGGTCATGCCTCATGTGGAAATAGGAGGCAACTGGGGTATATTCCAGCCTAAAGACAGGAATTCAGACTCACCTCTGTCCCTACTAGTATAGGCGTAGTCTCTGAGAATCAAAAGCACCATTGTTTCTTTTGAGACATTTGGCAGAGGATGGTGAATGTGTCTGAATGCTGTTTCCACCACCACATAAAAGCAAGACAAATTTCCTAAGAAGTGGTATTGGACAAATGCTGGGAAGTCAGTGACTGACTAGGGCAATAACAGGCAAATTCATACTTCAGTAAGCATGTAAAAACAGAAAACTCACAACAAAAAACTCCTTCTACCTCAGTCGAAATGTACTATGCAAGTGGAAACTTCAAAACTGTTAAAGACAGAATGATGTCCACAAAGAAGCATTATTGCATTGTAAAATCATGATTTAAATTAACAATTGTTTTCTAGATTTAATGTAGTATATCATAGACTTGGCTTCTCATGAGAAGTAAAGAAAATTTAAAAATAGTTATCTGTGTAATACGTATTTAAAAATGGAAATGATAAAACCAAGACTATCTTAGCATGTTTTCATGTTTTGATTTTTTTAAAATGTTGTCTGTAGCTTTTCCACTGAACTTTTTCCAAATTCTTTTATGAAAATCTGAAGGTAAAATTCAAGTGATATCAAGAAAAACCCTAATAAGTAGTTACACTTTATGATGTGAACAAACATAAACAACCATGAATCTAAAAGCTGTGTCATTGTATTCATTTGATGATGAGAGGGCCTTAACTCTATACAGTCGTTCATTTAAATAACATTTTCTCCCCTTACCACATGCTCACTGGTAAATTAGTATATTTTCCTTGATTTGCAATGATCTTGAATATGATCTAAAGCTGTCAGAAGCAATAAGTCTTTTGATTGAAAACAGGTCTTGGAGCAATAATTGTGACAATTATTTAAGGAGAATAGACGGATGACCACTGTTGCAAGAGAAAACCGCTCAACTCACATTATAAATCAAATCATCATCAAAGAAGATTATTGGATTATTAATGACATGTAATTAACCAGTAAGCAGACAGCTATACATTCAGGATCAATATCACAAATAGAGCAGATAAATCACAATACCTGGATTTTATCAAAGATTAGTAAACAACCACAAACTTCTACTCTTCTGCCACTAATCCCCACAACTTCTAATGACAAACATGCACTCAAACACACACCCACATGTGCACACACATGCAAGAGGCGGGTTTGCATCCATTCACCGTTATTCTTGCTGTGGGACATGTAGCTGCTCCAGTGTCAAATGAGCACCTGCCATGGCTGGTCACGCACTGAGGAGGCAAACACATCCAAGGGTGTCCCCATAGGGACCCCACATGCATAACCCCTGGCTGGGTTCAGGTACCCTGTGGGATGGTGGTGTGTCCAGGCTGAACAGAAGGTGCAATGCCAAGGACCACTTATTGCAGTGTCAGACCAGGTTTTGCACTTCACTGTCTTCAATTTTTGCAAAGTCTCTTGCTTCTTTTACACTTCTTATGAAGGTAATGTTCTTACTTCCTCCTGCTCCCCCTCCAAAAATCAGTGTAATCCCAAATTGCCATTTAATCTGCTTCCTGATCAGTGTTATTTCTCCCAGTAAAACACCTCTTAGATATCCTGGTGTCTTCCACTCAACTATAATTTTTTCTTACATCCAGTCTACTCGTGCACAGACAATTTTACCAAAAGGACATGACGTGAATTCACCAGAACTACTCATATAACCTGTATGAAATATCACCAAATTCATTCATTTACCATCAAAGGTACTATGAGACAAGCTTCATCAACTTTTTAAACCCTATTTCAAAAATACTTACTCTTTTCTGTCATTTACTTCAACAGCAAAACTGCACAAGAATCCTATCATTTCATGCTTAAAAACATTGTTCAAACTTTCACCCAGATATATTTATAGCAAGACAGAAAAATTTGCTTCTGGACTGCATTGTCTTTCAGTATACATAGAAGTTCTGCTCCTTGATGCTTTCCATCTTCCTTGCTGCATATCCTGAGATAGCAATCTGTATATACAAGATTAATTATTTAAATTTTGAGGGGAGGAACCTATAGGGATTCTTCTGCCCCATCCTCTAGTGGAGATCAGGGCAATTGTATCAGGACAGATAGGGTTTTGCCTAGGCATTCCTTTGAAAAATCTCCTAGAAAGGAGGTTCAACAGCCTGCTGTGGCTCAAGGGCCAGAAAGAACTCAGACTTTGGGTTACCTACTAGGCTTGTCAAGCCAGCTTCTTTAACTGGAATACAGAGCCCCTGTTCTCTTAAGGCTGCACAGACTCAGAGTCTTCTGAAAATGCTGGTGATGAAGCACATTACAAAGCACATTTATGTTTCATTTACTGTGAACTGCCCTGTGGCAACTCTTGACATCTTTTCAGTCTGATGAAAGGATTTTGAAGAAACTTACATGCAATTTTAGCTTGTTCCTCAATGATAAGGGTTATTGAATATGAATCATTTATACCAATAGTGCAGAAGTGACTTTCAGTCAGATTACATGCATTCTTCCATGTGACAGATGTTCGCAATGTCCTCAGCAGGTAGGTGACTAATTCATTGCTAGGGCAGACAGCAGTCTACCAAGGAAGTCTTTGTGTCTTTTTGTCATTCGTGCACTAGACATTCATCTCTTGGGTGAATTATTCCTCTATGTTCATATTAGCTTCCTGAGGGGACAGGTGTGCTAGTCTTAGGGGTGTGTTTTCTCACAATGACAACATTCAACAGGCACAGCACATGAAAGCATCTGGTCTCAGTCAGAAAGAAGGAATTCTATGCCTGAGTTTAAAGGTTCAAAATATTTTTTTGTCCCAGCCACAAATTCACTTGCAAGAAAAGGCTGTGTGAGTCTAATTTTTAGAGGAACAGAGAGGATGAAATGAACATAATTATTTCAGCATAATATTTCACCTATTTAAGTGTTCAAATGAGGTATGATAAAAATCAGATAAGAATCCACTAAGAGAAACTAAAGAGAAACTAAGTCAACCTGTAACTACCCTACTGTATTTCATTGTCTTAAATGTCCCATATTTTTGCACTACATATATATTGAAATTTCGCGTCAAAGTCTGAAAAATAATCATTTACTTGACAATGGTAGCACATGTAAACAGACAGCACAAAAATTGTAATTAATAGAACTTTCCTCAGAGTGCTGAAGTGTTGTTCTATTGTGCTCCATTATTGCTCAGAAGTGGTAGCAAAGTCAATCACTCCTGCAAAACATAGGTATTAACTTTCTCCACAAAGGATAGAAGGATTGGGGAATAGCATACTGTGGATTTTGATTTGTTTGCTGACAGTGTGATGGTGTAGCAGCACAGTTTTAAAGTGACCAAATGGAAGCCTGCAGCCACATATAACAGTTTTGGTTTATGTTTCCTATGCCTCTTGTGCTTTCTGTCAATTCAACTCTCATTCAGGCATTGTATTTCCATGCTGTAAGGAAACTCTGAGTAGAAGGTCTCTGATCTGCATCTTAGACTCATTTTTATGATGCACATCCAATTGCTAGAAGTGGAGTTTCAAAGCATATGCTGAAGTCATTTGGGGCATCAAGCAGCAACTCTCAAAAATCTCTCTCTTGTGGCCTATGGTCACATTGTGTTTGAATGATTTCTCTTTCTCTCTCTCAAGTGTACCAGATGGGCCTTTTTTTTGCATATAACTTCTCAAGTTCCATTACAAAACATCCCTACTCAGCTGCAGAAATATGTCATTCCACTGGGAGTAGTGATCTGGACATTACAGTCAACAGCATCATCTTTGACAGAAATTAGGCTCAAACACTACCCTGCTGAATGACTGACCTCTGTTCACCTCTGGTATCTCAGGATGTTGGAGCTGGACAAGGTGCATCCTTGAAAGAGATAATAAATGAGTAATGTTGCAGGCTTTATGTCATAAATGCTCTTTCCGTATTGCATGGATTTTTCAGGTATCTCAAAGGTAGGGGTAAGTTTTTCCTCCAGGATTTGCAGTCAGTCAGTAATCTCTGAATTTATCTAATATAATTGGAACAAGAATCAGGTATCTTTTATCCTTGAGGAGTATGGGGGCAGTAGGAAGAGGATGGTCATGTCTTTATATAGATTAACAAGTGTCTGACTAACCTAATTCCATTCAGCATTTAGTTTGTCTTCCCAGTTTTATACTAATCCTCTGAATTTAATACAATTAATTTTTTTCCTGAAAGTTTATGCTGGTTTGTGCCATTTAGTGACTTACTTTTGTCTTGTTCTCTAGATTTGGGTATGGATTCCTTAAATGTTTTGTGGTATCTTTAGCTTTCAGTAGAATTGCTGCAGGCTCTCTCTGAGAATCTCTAGTCCTCTTTCCCCAAGCTATTTCCTGAAGACAGACTTTTCTGAACATTAAAATGTGGGATTACTTGAATTCAATCTGTGAAAACTTCTACCCCAAAGGCATTTTCATCCCAACAGAGAAGGAAAAGTAACTCCATAGATCCTGTGAGAAAACAATAAAAGTACCTAATAACCTGTGTACTGCTTCAAGGTGGTAGTTTGCACCACTGCCACTGAGTTGATTTCTATGGTTACTTCTCACTTGAGCAGGCTCACAATAGCTTTTCTACATAACCATTATTGTTCTTTTCTAACTATGTTTCTCTCTTGGGTTCTGGTAGGGGACTTAAACATTTTCAGAAACAAATCAGTAATTATCTGATAAACTCTATATTTGCTACAGATTCAAGAATGAATTTAGTTAGTACATTCTCCTAGTAAGGGCAAGCAAAACACCAACATAGACACTCTGAAAAATCCTATCATCTCTAATATTTGTATTTGGCAGCAAATATAAGAAGCCTAAAAGTTTATTTTTAAATATATATATATTTAGTCCCAAAGGACTAAGCCTAGGAAGCTGTCCTGTCATGAAATGTATAACACACTGAGTAATGCACTGCTATTAACTATCCTGTGTTGTGTCTCACAACATATGTTGTGCTTGGATACAACAGACATCCTTGCTGGCAAGTTCTGCCTCTGTGGGATGCTGTTTTATCTCTCCTTAGTGACATCTGATTGCAGATGTGCTATCAAAATTTAGCTGCTTTTTTCTAGCATTGTGCACGTAGAAGTCCAGGATTTTCTATTTAGCTTAAAATATTCAATAGTATGGTGTAAAATTACATGCACACTAGTTGACATTTAGGGACTGTGGATCATGTTTAGAGATGTGCCAAACTTGTTAATTTGGGAAACATCTGCTCTTGGGGAAGTGCAGTGCAACTACATTTGCAGCTGAATGAAATGTAATTCCTATAACACGTCTGTGCTCTGAAATGTGCATATTTCAGTTCTGCTTATTTTGATCCATCAATATAAAGTGGGGGGATGCTGTTTTAAAAATGCATTTGGCATTTCCTACTCTCTCTTCCCACTGAGTATAACTATAAAATTCTCTTTGTTTTCCACTGAGACAGAGCTAAGTGCAGGCTGTGAATTTCTGAGATTTTTTTTGATTTATCTGTCTCCCAGTTTAAGAGCAGAGGATGTTTCTTTTAAGCAGTCCTACAAGAAAACATACCCGCATATTTCTTAAACTAGAATTAAAAAGCCTGGGTCCTAAAGCTAGTATGAACACTTTTAACACTGAGCCGAGAATTATTGCCCTTCTGCAAGTGGCTGGCTTCTCCCATGTCACCCATGAATGTACACACAACACTACTCAGCATTCAAGTGCTTGAACTGGCACTACACCAGTCTTATGTAAAAGGAATGAGCTCTGCCAGGGCTTATATAGAATCATAGATTCATAGAACAACCAGGTTGGAAGAGACCCACCAGATCATAGAGTCCAACCATTCCTATCAAACACTAAACCATGCCCTTCAGTACCTTGTCCACCCGTGCCTTAAACACCTCCAGGGAAGGCAAGTCAACCACCTCCCTGGGCAGCCTGTTCCAGTACCCAATGAACCTTTCTGTGAATTTTTTTTTCCTAATATCTAGCCTAAATCTCCCCTGGCGGAGCTTGAGGCCATTCCCTCTTGTCCTGTCCCCTGTCACTTGGGAGAAGAGTCCATTACCCTCCTCTCTATATATGATTCTAGAGAATCTGTACTGTGCAAGAAACTTAATGTCAACATGAAGCTGCTTGAACGCATGGTGTATTCATACAGAAATACATGTATTCCACTAGACTAGATTTTTTTTTCTTTTCTCCAAGAAAGGATCATTCACCCAGGGAGCAATTAAAAATCATCAGCAAAGAAGAATCATATAATTTTTCCTTCTATTATCAATGGAGGTCAGCTGCAGTAAAATCTAAATCCAGTAGGATCTGTATCCTTTCAGTCATAAAAAATAACAGTGAAAGTCATGAAGAATTAGAAGATGGAGGAGACTTCTATAAGGAAACAGATTCAACTCCACGTTCCTAAAAGCATTTCAAAATGGTAAGATCAGAAGAGGTTAGTTAAGCTATTAATCTCAGTTCAAAGTACATGCAAGTAAACTCCCAGGTGCATAGAGAACTAGATTGAATCCTTATGAACATGTTGACCTGCTGGCTCTGAACATTATAGAGTAGGTAGAAACAATTAAAAATAGGAAAAATAGAAGTTGAATAAGTATATTATTTTTCTATATGGTAGTAATTTCTTGCCAGCTGGACAAAATTGTATCTTTTTTCCTAAAATAAACAGAACATAAGGAGTTTAGTTTTCCCTTCTAATTTTCTCTTGGTAGTAATCTTTATCCATTTTGTTGAAATACTTTCCTCTCTGTCCGCAAGAACAAGCAATATGTTTCAGGAAACTTTGATTCTTCTGGATAAACTTTCTTCTTACCCAGAATCTGTCTGCAGCTGGGTGGTCAGATTAATATCTCACTGTAAGTTTCAGTAGACTGGAAACAAAAGTGTAGAAGGAAAACAGTGCTGACCAAGAAACCTTAGAAAGTTGTACTTAGAAAGTTGTATTATTTTTATTAAAAAAGCCCAACAACTTACTCGGTTAAATATAGATATATGTATTTATCACCCAGACCTCCCCAAAAGTCTCAGTCATGAATACCTTTGATGAGTATTTTAGGTACAAACACATCAGAGTCATCCAGAGACAGAAGAAGTAATCCTTGGTCATTTCAACACCTTTATGAGTATAGCCAAGGAAAACATTTTGTAAAACAGTGTAAAATATCAGTGGTTTAATATAACAGAAAGTAAGTAAAAATCAATGCAAAAGAAAAATGCTAAAAATTTTGTAAGTTGCATGATATATTGATAAATATATATATATATATATAAAATGACATATAATGGTTTAAGTGCTAATTGTTGTTAACTAAACATAAAGACAGTGTTGTTGAAATATCTTGAAATTTAGAAATTCTTGAAATTTTGAAATTGTAACCAAACATACCGGATATTCTACAATCACTGTAATACAGTGACTATAGAATAATATATTCTTTAGTATGATAATTAGAATGAAGAATACTCAATATACAGCAATGCCAGCTGCAAAATGTACAGTTCATCTCAACTGGAAGGCAGGGAAGAAAAGGAGGTTAATATGAATCTTCAAAAGACATGGAGTAAAGACCTTTAACTTAAAACATGTTTAACTTCAAATACGTTTAATTTTTCAACAGATGTTTCCAGGACAAACCAGAGTTAATTATAGCTACAGTTATATTTATAGAACAGTGACAAGTATTCCATTCTACAATATGCAGTAGGACATTTAAATGCTGGGTATACCTGAGTTTGTAGTTTCCAATTTTTGTTGTGTCATATGAGGAGAGGTTTATGGCCTGGAGGTTGTTCAGCCTGGACAAGAGAAGGCTCGGGGAATCTTATTCCTTTCTTTAATTTCTTAATGAGTGTTTAGACCAAAGACAGATTCAAACTCTTTGTGGATGGGCACAACAAAAACCAAAACCCAAATGATTTAGCAAAGAAAATGCCAGTTGACTGTATGGAAAAAAGTCCTCACTGTGAGGGTGATCAAACACTGGAACAGCATGCTCAGAGAGGTTTTAAAGTCTATGTCTTTATTGGTACTCAGCACCTGACTGGACAATGTCTTGGGCAATCTGGTGTATCTTTGAAGTTGACTAAACTTTGAACAGGACATCTGATTAGTAACCTCCAATGGTCATCTAAATTTTCTAAACTTAAAATACAGGATCTAAATTATTGTATGATTTGATGATTTGTGGGCAGCCTGAAAGACATATAGGCACAATCAGCTGTTAAAAATCAAGTTTTCTCTTAATAACTCTTTCTCTGAACTGCAGAATATTTTATTACCTTATTTACACTGAGAGCTGGAAAAGAACCTGTTTGAGGCTACGTAATGGATAACTCACCCTGGCTGAAGAGCGCAGGAAGCTAATTTTCAGGACTGTCAGCTCTGTGAATATAGGTAGTTGCTGAGAAAGAAGTTCATCCTATCATATTTTAGATATTTATGGTGCAGAAACTCACATCTCAGATACTTATCAAGGCTCTAAAAGCCATAGAAAGAAAAAAGAGTCTAATGAGCAGTTCATCTGGCCTTTTTCAGATCTCTACCTGGAGTAATGAATATCTTCAGATGGTCTATTTTCTTGCCATTGGATAAAAATATAGAAAAGCGAGTTAGCTCAGTGGTAAAAAGTGCACTGTGTAGAGACTTAGATGAAATTAGGCCAATTCTAGTTATCTTGTAAGAGTCCTTCATCACCTGTCAATTATTTCCTTAGATAAGCTTAACACTGGACCAATAATCACATCCTGCTGGGGGTTTTTTAGGGTTTTTTTGTTTGTTTTTTGGGTTTTTTCAGCTAACACTATCATGGTGAGGAAATGGAAAATGGCATCTTTGAAAAACTTGAGAAAGTTTCTGTATCGCAGACCTTTGTTTTTATAGGGTATTGTATTATTATAATTACAACCACATATGATCCTATATGGTGTCGTGCTGAGCAACAATAAGGATGTTACTAAAATCTCTAGTCATACATAATTTAAAAGACAGCTTCATCATATAGATGATGATTTTTAAATTTTTTTTGTGATAGGAATTGCGTAGTTCTTTTTTTCTATTCTAGAAATGCTGTAACTCATTTGTCCATTTGATAAGACACATGGTGGAAACTTCAAAATACATGATGGTAAAGAAGGATGTTTTTAGTTTGTTCAGTATGCATTCTAACACTTTTTTGATGGTTTGCAGCTGACCAAAGAACTGTGACCTTAGGCAAATTCAGGTTGAAGTTAAAATGTAGAAAACTAAAACTAGGAGTTTTGTCTACTAGTTTCATTAAGGAGCAAACTGACATATATTATATTTTGGCTTGTGAAGTAATACAACCAGTAAATGAAAAACATGTGGTACTAAGCAGAAAAATGGATATATGAAAGAAAACCAGGCCATCAGAAGTAGAGATTAAAAATACGGATTTTTCTGCCTCATTCAACTCTTAGACCAGCATCAGGAGAATTTGGATTGTCACTTATTAAGACAACAAGAATTCACTTCCTTCAAAGCAGCAAGGAAAAGGGAACCTTAGAAAAACATTAGCAAGAAATTCTAAAGCACAATTTTACTTTCCTTATTTTAATAGCAGGATCATATCAAAGAAACATTACTTTATGGGATCCCTTACACAGGCACAGAGACTGTTGTCACACACCTGTGACATTACCAAACACAATCATAATTTCTTATCTGCTCAATTTTCAGATAACTGAAGCAGCATTTAAAAGGAGCTACCCCTGTTCTTCAGCACTGTTTGACATATCAGATCTCAATTCAAGAATATTCAGTTTTGTAATCTATTATTTTCTGAGTGAGATCAGGATAGTAATGATTCAACTGCTGTATCTGCAAGCCTATGTCCTCCCAGCAGAAAAAAATATTTTCTGTAATTTGTTTAAATTTATTATTTCTTATCTTTTTTTTTTTAAATGTAACTGCATTTTGGCATGTAATATTTTGGGAGAAACACATTAAAATCAAACGGACAATATCTGGAATAAAAAAATATATGAGAGTTCACTGACATATCACATTTTTGAGTTTTCACTATGTCAATAATGTTTAGTTTATATAATGAAATAATGTCATGAATTTTATTTATGGAACTGAAGATTCTCAGTCATGAAACATTACAGAGACACAAGGTCAAACCACAGTCACATTAATCTTTCTACAAACTCTGATTTCCCCAAGTCCAATCAAGACCAAAATGTTCTGATATATTCTCTCCTGTTCACAGTTTTTTGTTTTAAGTAGCATGTAATAATTTTCTACTTTCTTCCACTCTATGTTCAACTATGTAATAAACATGTTTTGAGATTATCAGCCAGTTCTCTCAAAAATAAGTGATTTTGTGCAGAGATTATCAAAGCAGTCACATTCCATCTTTTCCATAGAAGACATTTCATCACAAATCTTCTGTCTAAGGATCACTTACTGACAAGCAGTCACATTCTGAAATTATTTATGGCTCTGGGTATGTCTATTTACAAGTGTGAAATCCGGGAAGAAAATTCTAGTTCGATTGTGGGTTTCCTGGCTCATTTGTAATTTTACCTCTACACTGGGAATGCCAAAAAATAAATTCATTCTGTGTCTGCATAATATTAGTACGGGGTACCTCTTCTGGGAACCACATGGACAATTTTATCCTTTGTATTTACTGATTCATAGCTAAAAAGAATCAGATTAGGCACAGGCACTGGGAAACAGAACAGAGAAGCCCTAGCTGGCACAGTACATAGGGCCAGACGACCTTAAGCTCTCCCATTCCACCTATGTTGTTCCTTGATTTCAAGAAAATGTTTCCATTTAGTGTAGTCACAGGAAATCTTCTCTGACCTCACTTTAGCCCTAGAACTCAGAGGACATTTCTGAAACATTGAGACCAACTGTACTGTATCTACCTGGGACAGAGATAGTTTTCTTAATAGTAGCCTGTATGATGAAGTGGTTTAGGTTTGTGGCCAAAACTGTGTTTTATCACAGCAATGGTTTATCTAATGTTGACCAGTGCCTACACAGTACATAGTCCTTCTCTGTTTCTCATACTGCAGTGTCAGAGAGCAGAGATTGGGATGCACACACAGCTGGGAGAAGATATAGTGAACTAAAACACAAAAAAAGAGATAGTCCACACCACATAAGGTCATGCTCAGCAATAACAATGGTGGTGAGGGGATGAGTATCTCCAATGCAGGTGTTGCTTGGAGACTGGATGGGCATCAGTCTTCTTGTGAGTGATTGCTTTTGCATGCTTTTTTTTTTAAATTTTTCTTTTTTCCTTCTCCTCTTTCCTTTCTCCTCTTTCCCTTCTCCTGCTTTCCTTTTCCCCTGTCCCTCTCCCCTCTCCTCTTCCAGCATACTGGAAATATGATAGTGAGAAAGGATTGACTAACAGTACTATAACTGTTTGCTCCTGCTTAGATTTCNTCTTCTCTGACCTCACTTTAGCCCTAGAACTCAGAGGACATTTCTGAAACATTGAGACCAACTGTACTGTATCTACCTGGGACAGAGATAGTTTTCTTAATAGTAGCCTGTATGATGAAGTGGTTTAGGTTTGTGGCCAAAACTGTGTTTTATCACAGCAACGGTTTATCTAATGTTGACCAGTGCCTACACAGTACATAGTCCTTCTCTGTTTCTCATACTGCAGTGTCAGAGAGCAGAGATTGGGATGCACACACAGCTGGGAGAAGATATAGTGAACTAAAACACAAAAAAAGAGATAGTCCACACCACATAAGGTCATGCTCAGCAATAACAATCATGGTGAGGGGATGAGTATCAACAATGCAGGTGTTGCTTGGAGACTGGAAGGGTATCAGTTCTCTTGTGAGTGATTGCTTTTGCATGGGTTTTTTTTCATTTTCTTTTTTCCTTCTCTTTCCCTTCTCCTCTTTTCCTTTTCCCCTGTCCTTCTCCCCTCTCCTCTTCTAGCATACTGGAAATATAGTGAGAAAGGATCGACTAACACTACTATAACTGTTCGCTCCTGCTTAGATTTTGTCTAACCCACCTCATGCTAAATCCTGATGTATACTGGAAGCAGTGCCATTAGGTAAAACCCAAAACACCATAGGCAGGAGGGGTGGTCTGGAAGAGCTAAAGGACCATTACGCAGCCACAATCACTTGTAAAATTACTGCATCCAGCAGCAAATTATATTTTGTCTGCCAGTTTCCTCAGAATCCCCTAACTTATGGAAATGGTATGCTCACCAAACCTCCAAGCTAGAGGGTATAAAATACCACGTTACCCCAAAAGTTATTGAAGAAGATCCAGCAGCAGCTGGACTGTTGAGGCTTTCATGCTTCCCAGTGTAAAACAGGGGAGAATCTCACTGTAATGGAAGAGAAAGGATAAGCATTCTACAGTCAGTTAGGTAACTAATTCTTTTCTTTTGCTCATAGGTGCTCAAGGCCCTGTTTGTCATGTTTGTTTATTACATTTCTTATTCAGCTCATGAAAAAAAGCTTAAATCACAGAGCACTTTGTCTGGAAAATTTGAGAGATCTGAACAGACTTTGAGAAGTGCACATCAGAAAAAAGAAAAAAAACCCCACCACCTTAAATCTCTGTTTATGTATCAAAGTATTGTCTTTCTTCACAATGACTGAAGTTCCAGGCAATATTGCCAATAAGTAGTTGTGCTTCACTTGGAAAATATTTAAATATTTACTTCTTTAATATTTAAGTCCTAATATACTATACACAAGTAATATACCATTCTAATGATCTTAAATTTTGCCTGGCTCCCAGTGGACTTTTCAGGCCAGGTGATGTCTATCTAGGCCAATAAAATGCTCAGCTGACCTCGATGGCAACTCTAGATGTAGTATTGAGGTGTTTCAAAGACCTCAGGTGGTTATCAAGTAGACTGGACTTTCCATCTAAATTACAACTTAACCAATATCCACTTGTGGGGTTCCTACATCTTTTGCAAAAAAAGAGCATTTTATAAGTTGGTTAGAAAAATGAAATTGCATCTCACACAAATACCCTTCCTCCAATGCTACTTATATATCAAGTATTCTAGTTATCAGAAGTTTGATTTTCAAAAAGAAAACATATCAAATAATAATCAAGATTATAAAAAAAAATCTTTCAATCTTCATCTTTCAAGACAAAGACAAAATTTATTCCTTTTCTCACCTCCATTTTTTATTCCTTCCTGTACTTGTCTCTGCAGAATTAGCATCTGATCTGGACAGCGAAGCATATACATGTTAATCTACAAATGGAACACCTTAAGTTATTGTGTTTGTGTTAATGTTTTCCAGCTGAATTTCTACTTTCTTATGGAAAAGTGAAAAGGAGTTTTGCCAGTCTCTCATTCACTCCCATCAAAATCCCCCCCAAATCACTCTTCAGTGAGTAAAAAAATATCAAACTCAACAATTGAGAAGATATTTAGTACTAATGTTTTTGCTCGGATTTTTTTTTTTTTTAATTTGATATTCTCTTCAGGCACTAACTGCAACTGCCTGCAAACAATTTATAAAATAAATGTACATTCTTGTTGAGAATAGATCTATAATTCCAAACAATGGATGAATTTTTCACCCTCTTCGTGACACTTCTCATCCTATAAGCTATAGTAACTTAATGCTTTTTCATCCTTCATGCTCTCAAGAGTGAAATCAGGATGGACATGTTTGTCGCCATGGCAGCAAAACACTACATGTATTTTAACCGGAATAGATACAGACAGTGAAAATCCCCATATTTTTCAGTTTTGGAGAGGACTGAGGTGGCTTGCTTAAATATAAGTCCCTGCATAAAAAAATAAAGCAGAATATTTCTCTGCTTTTGAATGTTAAAGAAACCTGCATATTCTGTACCTCAGCTTGCATTTCCACTGAGTGTTGGCATATGGCTGTTACTACTTTTTTCACTTCAGGGAAGACAATGGAAGTTTCTTCCAGTAAAGTTGTTATTTAGAAGATGAGATCAATTTTATAGGAAGCTTTGCTACAATATGAAGCATTTCACCTGTTAATATCACAGTAGTTGACAAAATAACTATTAAGAAAGTGACTATGATATGACTTATGAAAACCTGAAGAGTAAGACTTTTATTATAGTCATATATGTCTTCCTCACAGTAGGTAACTTAAAAGGCTTGTACAACCCCTTGTTAAGACAACTGTTTCAAGCAACAGGAATACTGAAGAGAGGTTTTGGGTTTTTTTAATACTGCCTATTACTTCATCTATCGTATCTCGCAAAACATAGGTGTCTTAGGTACCATTCATCTTCTTTCATGATCCTCCTTGTTGCTGAGTATCTTCCTTCTGGATCGCTTGACCCTTTTAGAAAATCATGTGCTTGACTGCAGAGGTACCTAGGTATTAGATAAAATCATCAGAAATCTGATGTGAAGTGTGTGCAACATGCTGAAATCACTAAGACAATTTCCCTCCTACTTATTCTTTCTCTCAGTCCCATACCTGAACTGCTGTACGCATATTCTACAGAGAATAAAGTTAGTTTACAGAGTGATGTAGCTCTGCTTTGTGCTGCTTCCATTCAGTTTGTGTAAGGATGAATTGTCTGAACTGGGAGATCTCCCTTTCCACTTTTTATTATCTAATCCTATTACAGCTCAGGTTCCTGTAGTCATGATTTGCACAACCCTATTTTGCCACCAGGAACTGTAATTAGGCAACACTGTGTAAGTGGTACACTATCAAGGGCTGAATCCACCTGAACAAGGACAAGATTCACTTCACTTCCTACTGCACTCAGTAAAACAGGGTATGTCTAACCTTGTGCAACAGACTGCAACTCTTGAAGGTACCTTGCGTACAATGTTTACGATCTCTCCCTGGAGCTTTCTCTGCAGGAAAGCAATGCTGTTCTGTACTGTCCCAGGATGAAAATATTCAGAAGGCACAAACCACCTTATCATACATTTCTTTGGCAACTAACCAAGGCCTCTTTGGAATATCCCTCTAGCCTGCTTTCCCTCCTTCCTCCATCCCAAATATTGCAGGAAATAAAAATACCTCATAAAATTGAGAGCAGCTTGTGGTCTGAGTTTAGTAGTGATGAAGTAGGCACTTTATTACTACCCACTCTGATATAAGTCAGCCTCAACTGCAAACAATTAGAAATGCTGTAGAGGGAGAACATAAAGACATTCAATCTTGCAAAAACAGCTTACAAATTGTGCTTAAGGGGGAAATTTAATGTAAAAGTGACATTCTCAGTGGTTTGTACTTCATTGCCACTATTTTTTGGTTTGGCAAATTAAGAAATATCATATTTTTAGCTGGCTATTATTTAGTACTGACTATCACGAGAAACACTTGTTTATAAGAGCTTTAATATTATTGTTTATGGAATAGAATTACTGCAGGAAATGGTATTTCTTAACATAAAAACATGTTAAAAGAAAAGATGAATTAGATGAAATCCTGGAAATTGATATTAAAAACCCATACATTTTTACTCATGCCATGTGCTTGTTCTGTCCACTGTTGTTAACAGATTGTTAAGACAGAACAATTATATTATCTGAGAATAAGCCTTTGTAAAACAGGTAAAGAAGAGACAGTCTTCCCTTGTTTTCATTGCAAATTCATTAAGAAAAAGAGAGACTAGAAAATCTCTCACTGTAGAGTAACTCTGGCAAACCCAAAGCTGATGGTTACATATGTGTTATCTTGTTGAAGCATTTTTAGTCCTTGCTTCAAGCATGAGTAGCAATGTCCTGAGACCAAATAGATTCCTGGGCCATGCAAAGCCCTGGGGATCTAAGCAGTCCTGGTGATGTCCTCAGGGCCCTGCCATTACACACTACTGATAGCAGAGTCTGCCCTCATGCGCTATGGGAGCTGAGTTTGGAAGGTACTCCCCATTAACTTCTTCCAGTATCTGACTGTGAACAAGGGGATGCTGTCTGGAAGGCCATGACATCCGGAATTGTATTGGAGAACAAGTTAGGCAGCTTGTGGGGCTATGGTTGCTTCCTGAGGGGTATGAAGTAAGATGTCTTCGTAAACAGGACCAAAGTTACCAGGACACTGTATTTCCCTGTGAGATAGGCAGCTCTAGTGTGAGATCAAAAAGAACTGAAACATGGCTGGAGCCCCAAGGAGACCAAGTAGCATCACAGAATACTTGTAGTGTCCATGCCTGGTGCAGAAAGCAGTTTTTCACTCATTCCATTGTCAGATTTGAAGAAAATCCAAGCCCTTCACAGATAAAGCTTGGTAAATCGTCAAGACTCTGAAGACATTTAAAGAGTTCTGGAGGCACAGACAGGGGATGCTGCTTCTTCACTGATATGTCTGTGATTTTCTCTCAGACTTAGATCCCTATCCTTCTTTTTAATGAAAATTATGGGGGCTCATAAGAAGAGGTAGAGGGGCAGACGAGGCTCTGCACCAGACTGGTCTTGAGATACTTTGACAGACTGGCTAATTTAGAATGTGACAAGGAGCTGATGTGACTGAAAGGTACCTTCTGTTCTAGGATCAGGACAATGAGCATGTATGCATGCAACAGGGTTTCTTCCCTTTTATTAAATACATCAGGAGGTTAGCTGTGCTCATCTGGGAGCACCGACTAGGCACGTTTGGATGAGTTCAGTGTATGGTCTTGAGACATGGGCAGGTCAAGTCTGCAGTCCACGAGGCTGGGCAGAGCTGAAGGATCATAGAGCTGGGGCTATGCTTGAGTGAGGACACAGCATGACCAGAAGATGTCACACATGGTGTGATTTTGTGTAATTCTGTTCCTGGACTGCAGTCCTGAGTGGAGAAGGGCTGCCACACTCAGTAGGACTCTTGGCAGCAGACAGAGGCAGGCATTGCTGTGCCACTTCTCATATCAGACAGGACCAGGACCTGGGGAGCTTGAAGGCTGCAGCCCCAAGAGGATCCCTGGCTTAGCTCTTACTCTTCAGTCTCCGAATACCCCCTTCCCATGGGAAGGCACACAGGTTCTACTTGGCAGTGACAGAGGAAAGAACACAGGGTGGTCTGGGATGACAGGAAAGGGACAAGTAGGTGTGATGAGGGATGCCTAGGTGCCAAGGTCGGCCCTAAAGGAACCCTTGCACCATGGTATCTCCCCTGATGTTCCTCCTCTCTGCAGCAGTGACAGTGGTCTGGGATGGGTCAGGCTGCACAGGACTTTGGGCCCAAGGTCTGAGGTGGAGATACCTGGGGGGCTGACCAGAAGGACCATTAGTGCCATCGGGGTCACCCTGACCAAAAGGTGGCCGTTCATTTTATGAAAATAATACTGGTACTGGGCTGGAGCCCTCTTCTCAGAATTGGACCCAAGTAAAGGAATATATTTTATGATTATGGATGTCACTGGGCAGAGAAGCAGAAACTGATCCAAATGAGGACAAATCTATTATGGTTTTGCCATTGCCCTGCTATGAATATTTCACATTCATCAGTTCTGAGAAAATTCCTTCACATTTTTTAAGGGCAAACTGACTGAGCATTCAGGGGAGCCACTTAAATTGGAACTGTTCTTTAGCTCATAATGTAACCAGACGATACATCAAACATTTTTGCTTATTAATGCAAGTTTTTGAACATGAAACTTTGCTCCATCTTCACCATTTATCAATCTGTCTATTAAGTCTGGATATCCACATGTGATAACATTATATTCTGACTGAAATTTCTGTTTCACTGTCATAGAGGAAAGTGTTGTAAAGTCTTTTTTTCTCATTCAAAAATGCTTTGATGTGCTTCAAAGATAAGAGCACTTCGTTAAGTTCATGAAGAGTAAAGACATCCTATTATAACAAGAACTCTTAATATGATGGTTAAGTGAAGCTTAACATTAGTTTCAATAAAAGCTCTTGCTGATGTCAGGTCATTGTTCGTACTTACCCTCTCCAAATCCGAAGTTCTCACCAAAAATGCATACACCTTTAAAAAAAAGATTAGGTTTTGTTTCATAACATGTCATAAGAAAGCACTGGTTTGGATCTCTTGCAGCAAGATGAAACATTTAAGTCATTAAGTTGACATTAGAGAAAAAGGACTTCCTGTTTACTATTCATAAAACCACCTTCTCTTTGGTGTAGAGGACATAAACTAGTGACTCCCTTGAATCTGGCATTTTTAGAGTCCCTGGATCAGCTTTGCAGTGACAGGGAACTTGTCTAGCACTATCCTGTTAATTTACACTCATGATTTAAGTGAAGCACATGAAACAAGTAATTTTACTGTGCAGGAGAAAATAAAGCATAGCACAGGTTTTCACCCTATCTAAATGGTTCTTATTCATTTAATCACCATTTCAGTAATATTCATGCTGTAATGAGAAGAAGTGAGAGAACATTTTGGGGCTTAAAATAGTTTTTATATTCATATTCTACCAGCTTACAACAACTCAGACAAAATTGTTACTCCTTTGGCTAGACAGCATGCAAACAAACAAGGATATTAACTGTGAAATAAGAAAGCCCGGTCTTTTTTATGCAGTGAGGACTGTAAACACATATTCATCTCTTCTCTTGGTTCTCCCTCTTCCCTTTTAACAATTTCATCTCCTACTGTTCATTACTCTGATATTCACATACCTCCTGCTGTGCCCAGAATTCCCCACCACAGGGATGTGTTACAGTTGAGTCCCTTAAACTGTTTCCTTTTCTCTTACACATAATTCTTTAAATAACAGCTTTACCATATGGTACTTACATCATATAATCATGTCTGTTATGGTCATGCCTAAAAGGTGACTGAAAGGAAGTCTGTCAGTACCAAAGTTAAACTATATGCAGTATGCATACACCTACATTTTTACACAAGAGCATTTATAATGAACTGAATGTACTAGATTTTGCAGGATTAAAAACAAAGCCAATGCACTAAATTATTGATTAAAACACTAATATTTCCAGCCATCAAGTTAGATGAAATAAAATGGGAATGTTTGCAAAAATTGAGATGAATAGGATCCAAATTAATCTTTGCTGGTAGCTAAACTGAACATATCTTTTCAAAATACTTTTAAAAGAGAAAGACATGAACTACTTCAAAAGGAAGTTTTCACATTTGGCATTTAATTCTTAATTCTTAACACTTTATGAATCTTCTGCATTCTGAAATCACGAAGTAGTGAACTTCAAGTGTTTCTTCCTTTGGCATATAAAATCTTATAAATTCAGTCTTCTCTTATGACATAGCAACTCATGACAAGCTTTCTGTATATACTTCATCATTTTATGTAACTCTCTTACGTAATTGTGTAAATACTTTAATTTAGGCCAAAATAAAAAATAAAAATCTCACTGTGTTTTCAGACTCTTCAGATAGTTTTCTTTATTTAACTGTTGACGTTATTTCTGAGATGGAATAACTATAAAATATGACAAAGACTATCCACAAGTGGCAGCAGTAGGTATTCTTTAAAATTGTTGCCTATGTTATTGCTCATCCTATTCCTTATATTGACTGATACACTGAGTGGTCTGCACAGACCTGACACAAGAGAGCAGTCCCATGTAGCAACTGAAATGTCCCTGCGTGCTCGCCATCAACATATGTCTGAAAGATTTCTTCTCTTCAGTGTAGCAAATGAGAGAAAGGCATCCTATGGTCTCTCATTCCCTCTTTGCCATCTTATCTTCCCTTCCTTTCCTCATACGTATGCGTATCATATATAAACTCCTCTACTGTGTGCTATTAGGATAACTGAGGGTAGTAAAAGCCACATTCTGAGAAGAGTTTTCTGCCTTCTAGTCACTCTAAATATATTTTTCACTCTGAGAAATGTACAACAAGAAAACTGGCAAGGGAAGTCAATAAGTGAAGGAACTCAATGAGTGAGTTTGTATCAGGAGGACTTGTTTACACTGAAGTAAGTTGTTAGAGTGTGCTAGGTAATACTTAGATTCTATCAACAGTTACAGCCAGATTCAGTTTACCTGAGATACTGCTCTGTGATATCTAAATGAGATTAGTCTGAGTTTCAATGTAGGCTAGGTAGAAGGTAGCTTGATAGTTAATACAGAAATTATACCATTAGTATGTAATGGTTTCCTGCTTAACAAAGTATCTGAACAAGAACCATTTTGCCTTGATACACTCACTCTATTCTAGAGCAGACTTTTGGAAGATTAATTAACAGGGAATAAGCTGCTCTGGATTTGCAACTATATGGTTGTATGTGTTTGGAAGATTCTGAATATTTCATTAGTATCATATAGGTATAGAAATGCATAAGTATACAATGAAGAAAATCATTCTTAGGAGTGGTAGGATTTACCTCAATAAATGTAGATATCGCTGCTTAAACATGTATCTTTGTTAACTGTCAGTATTTCCTTCATGTACTATGAATCTTACTTATGAAAAAATTAAGGATATAATCTCATTCTGAAAAAGACATTGAAAACAAGTGTATCAGAGACTGTGGTGTCTGTATCTTTCTAGTGATTAAAATGGGAGTCTAGGGAGACTAGCTTAATTATATTCAAGATCTACACACAAGATGCATGTGGCTAGGTGAGACGAATTTCTCCCTCACTGACTTGGATCAGGTCCACTTGAACAATGAAACTGAAATTTCTTATGAGGCCATCTCACAAAATTTCAGGTTGTAGTATGTGCCAGGAATAGTTTCAACAAATTACCTCAGCTTTATTTTACTTTGACCTTGTCACTGTAATTTTGTGCTTGTTAATCACAGACATATAAAGTTTGCTGTTTAAATAAAATATTTTGATTACATTGTTACTCATGAGGCCTACTCAGATGCAAAATGCCATTACATCTCTCTTCAGGTGAGAGGAAATAATGTTGGCTGTGGCAGGTGTCTTTTACATGAGAATTTAAGAAATGAGTGCTCAAATGCCCATGTGCATAGAAAGGGTTGAATCAATTACTCGAAAGCATCTATGTTTGTAAATTTGTCTCAGTAAGTGGTATTTTTGTAAATTTAATAATAAACTTAGTTCAAGTCTTTATTCTATGTTTCGTATTAAATGGAATCTATTATGGAGCTAATCATCATAAAGCTGGAAGAACAAAAGCTTGAAAACCAATTAAACCCATAGAGACATTCTGAATTTAGAAACTTATATATTTTTTGTGAAAGTGATATTTTTTTTAGCTGCTTTCAGATTAATTTATATCTCCATTTTATTTTGTTTGCAATAAAACTGTCAAGACACCATCTTGTTGTGTTTTAACCCCAGCGAGTGTCTCGAGCACTGCAGATGATCTTGCTTACTCCACAACAGTGGAATAGGAAGGAGAGAGACTCAGAAGGGTAAAAGTGAAAAAAAACCATGGACTGAGATAAAGAGAGTTAATAAGTAAAGCAAAAATCACACATGTAAGGAAAAAAAAATCAGGAATTCATTAATTCAGCAGTAACAGTTGCTTAGGAAGACAAGTTCTATCTCCAGAATCCCCTCCTCCTTCTTCTCCCCTCAGATTTATTGCTGAGCAATCCCATGGTATGGGATATCCTCTTGATCAGCTGGGATCAGTTGACCTGACCCTGTCCCCTCTCAGCTTCTTGTGCATGCCCAGTCTACCTGTTGGCAGGAAAATGTGAGAAACAAAAGAGGCTTTGATGCTGGTAAGCACTGCTCAGCAATAAATGATCGTTTAAATGAGTCATTTAAATATGTTCGTGATTATCATAAATGAAGCAAAGACTTTGGACTGTGCAATGTATGTGTCCCATTGATTCCATATGTGCTGCTTAAACAAACTGGTTTTCCCTTGTGCCCAAATATTGTGTGTGATAAAATACACCACATCAGAGTAAGAGATAAAACCAACTATCCAGCTGGGTTCATCTCTACTTCAGGGAAAATACAAGTATCCTTTTTGAAAGGACAAAGGAATCTTTATCTGATTCAACACAATTGAAAAGCTCTATGTTCTCGATTACATGAGCTCAGAAAATATCTGATTTAGAGATACAAAGGTTTTTATAGTCCTAAATCCCACTGAAATCAAAGGAGCTGGCAATCTGAATGTCTTTTTAGTTCTTGCCAGTGGCCTCTTCTCTATATGTAAATCCACAGACTGATCTTCAGTTCTCCTTGAGGTGCTCTGTGCACCTAAAATACTTACCTACTCGTCTTCTGAAATTCTCAGTGGTAGTGGTAGATGACCCACATGTTCAGTGAAGCATGTCCTACATATCTTCTGGTCTGTTACATTTGAAAATTGTAGGAAGAAATGAAGAATGAAATTTCCAGCCTTCGGTGGAAGGTCAAGGAAAACCGAGAGTGGTTTCACAGGGATAGCTTACAGTGGCCTTAGTCCATGGAAGAAAGTATGTGCCAGCCGTAATGCCAATAAGAAAAAATTCCGTCTAATTTTCTCAAGGCATGAGATGATAGTACTCAGGGACTTTAAGCTGTGACAAAGTCCCACACTGAGCTGTACACTTAATTTATGCTATAGACTACAGTAGAGGATGTATTTGCTATTTACTTTTACGTAGGTCAGGTTTAGAACTGTAATGCCTACATCTTAATTAATTGTCTAGATGCTGTTAAGATCTTCTTTTGCCACTTCCAATTCTTGTTATTTAATGTGTTATTATATGGGAATTAATCAATCTTCAGTTTTATTCACACTAGCTAGCAGTTTTGATTCACGCTAGCAGTCCCTGTAAGATTTCAGCAAAGGTTGTGCTTAACATGCAAACGATCTTGTACTACTGCTCAGAGGATGGTGAGAGGGCAGAAGAAGGATATTTCTTCCCTGAATCACAACAAAATGAGTAGATGGACTATCATCATGGTTTCAAATTTTGCAGATTTTTTTCAAAGCTGGCAAGAATGTCACCTTTTTAACTCTACCACTGATTAGGTTATGAATTTTTGGTCTATCACATCTAAATTCTTTCCTTACAAGGCTTACTGTCTTAAAAAGTGCTTGATTCACTCAATCATTAGTACAGTTTCTTGCTAATATAACTGCATTTATTTCAGTATCTTTATTACAGAACAAAGTAGAAAAGAGTATTTGTGAAGAAAGAACAAGTATACATGCAGCATGGAAAGAATCATTAGTAATCAGATATAAAACCTGGAAAATAAATACCATTTTGTTTGGGTTTTTTTACACCCTATACTTCAGTTAAGGTTTTAACTTGTATAAAATCAAATTAACTTCAACAGCCACAATGGTTACAATATGCTGTATGTAAACCATATAAGCTATAGTACAACTGTTGATAAGCTATAACATATATATGTGTGAATAAATACAATGGTGTATTGTACTAGTGCATTAAATTTGCATTGTGAAAGACACAGTGAAGTCTTAAAAGACAGAGAGCACCAGTGTTTTAATGATAGTAACAAGGGCCAAAGTCACTTGAATTAGCAACACCTTTGGGATGCTTGCTGAGAGTATAAATGCCCAAATTAAAAAAACAATACACTACTACAACATGAAAATGAATGATTCATGGGTAGTTAAAGATTTGGATATAGCAGATCTTGAGATTTAGTTAGGGCACTAGGACTTGAGATACCTAGATATAGTTTTTTACTTCATAAAATACTTCCTTTGGGATTCTGAAGAAGTAAATTACTTACAAAAGTTATCAAAAATACATTTCAAAAGAAAATCTAGCATAAACCTCGTGTTTTTTTCCTAAATAGAGGTTTTAGAACACTTCATCACAGTAATGGATACTCTGTAAGACCCAAGAATAAGCAAACATGCAGTGTCATTGTTGTTAGACTACTTACTTAGTAATTTCTAGTGTTATTTCAAAGATTTCCAGTTATCTAATACTCTTCCAGTAGATGATGATGCATGATATAAGTACACACAATCTGGATCACCACTACAGTGCTTCTATGATGAGGCTACAGCGTTGATGGATAAAGGAAGAGCAACAGATAACATCTACCTGGATTTGTGCAAAGCACTTGACACTGTTCTGCATGACATTCCTTATCTCTAACTTGGAAAGACTTGGATTTGACAGATGGACCGCTTGATGAATAAGGAATTGTGTGGATGGTCACACTGAAAGTGTTACAGTCAATGACCTGATGTTCAAGTAGAGACCAGTGATGAGTGGTTTTCCATAGGGGTTGGCATTGGGACCAGCACTCTTTAACATCTTTATTGACAGAACAGGCAGTGGGATTGAGGGCACCCTCAGCAAGTTCACTAATAACAGGAAGATTTGCAGTACATTGAACACACTGGATGCACTTAAATCTACACATTTTTTTAACACCTCCAAAGATGGTGATTCCAATGCAGGAGGACAGAACAAAACTGAGAGTTGGATCAGGAAGTTTTAAAATTAGTTTTCTGGGAAAAAAAAAAGATTATATGTAGTCAATAGACTTAAATTAATGCACATGAATGATCTAAAAGTTCAAAAGATGTGGCAGGAGATAGTGTTGTATAATAGCTGTATAGCTGTAACTACAGTGTTGAAGATGTAATTAGCTATCAGAAGCTACAAATCACTGACATTTCAGAACGTGANTACAGGTTTCATCAAGGAGAAAAAAAAAAGTGGTTAATTTTTAATTTAGAACTCCTATTTCTAAGTGAAACCATGCACACAGAAGTGGCATTCTCTATTTATATCACTTCCTAAATCCTTTGCTTCATCAAACATGCTCAAAGATTTCTGCCTTACTATGAAAGAAAGCAAGTAATGTGTAGTATTGTGTAAGTTTTCCACTTACTTTGTTAGCAGTTGATGGGGCAGTTAGACAAAGTAATTTGAAAGATTTGCATATTTGTGTGTTTATGTGAGGCCAGTACATGATATAAATTGTCTCAGTTGTGTTGCGATTTTTGAAAATAATTTCTTTCTATAAAACCAGAAATAATTAGTCAAAATGACAAGACCTATCCCCAGCAGACTCAGTTACTCATATTCTTGCATTTTGTTGTGAACCTTGTGGTATCATCTGACAGCTTTAAGGAAGAGTAATAGCTAAGCTGCAAACACTTGGCAACTACAGAATACAAATTATTGCATATTAATCTGCTGACCTTTGCACTGAGAAAATATCTAATGCTCTTTATTTATAAAAGCCTATCAGCAGTACCCTGCTACACTGCTGTATATATAGTAAGTGCTGCATATATCAGTTGATCTCTGTGTACAGTTTATAGCATCTAAGGTGTAGTAAAAGGATACATCAGGGTTTATCATCTGCACCCTGTTGGTCACTTGACAGACGTTTCTGTTTAAGATATATGTTAAAGTGTGAAAAAAGGGTATTGAAAGAAGAAAGTTATCTATTAAAACAATAAACTGGCAACATCTGGGAAGTCCATCAATAGAATTTTATAGCTTGCATTTGCTTGAAGTTAAACTTTATTACATGAAATGTGTGGTAAAAGAATTATGTCATTTCTCACCCAATTGTTACAGTAAAACATAAGGAATGTGTTGTATGCATTCCTACAATAAAAAATGCTTCTTTATAAGTGTAGGTGTACACACACACCAAGTGGTTCATCTAGTGTGTGTGATAAGTACTGGATAAAACTAGATATGAATAAAAGTTTAAAGTAACTCCATATAATTCTTTTTAAAAAAAAAAAAAAGAAAAAAAAAGTACAAGAGCATTATAAATCAATATTCTTTGGACTGTGTATAGATAACTGCTCAATTATTGCTCCAAACACTGTAAATCTATTTGTTTGTGGGGTTTTTTTGAAGGATGAATGAACGCATTGCATAACATGTTTAGAAACAGAAAACTGGAGATGCTTCTTGCATGTTTGATGAAAAATACAGAGTTTTAAAGGCTTGTTTTAAGGACAGTCCCTCAAAAGTAGTATTTCCTTAATAAAGATTCTGAATCCCTTTACCATTTAATACAACATGTTAGTAACTTCTTTGACATCAGCAACATTCATGCTACAATTTAGAGTACACTTGAACTACGTTGAAAACATGTATTAATTTCCTTTAATTTCAGCAATCATCTTCAGCATGTATTTTTTTTCTTCCCTGAATCTTCTAAAATGTAGAAATTTGTCTTCTCACTAGATATATAAACTGTCTGAGCCTTCCAGGGGATGAGAAAGCCTTTACTAGTTCCAGAACCATTCCTTATACTTTACAATGGTGCACAATTCAATATATAAAATTAACAATTTGACAAAATATACTATGAAGATTGAGGAAGAACTGTAAAGGATCAGACCTAAACCCTGAACCCTTTCAAATAACCCTTTTCCCTTTCAGTTTTGGAGACTGCGGTGACAAATGAAGACTTAAACTGGTTTTCCACTCTCTTAACTAAATGATCTGTTATAGAGGTCCCATATTTAGTACATCATGTAACCACTATAGTGAATATGAATAACAAGTTATTAAAATGAGGCATACATAGAAAAAGGATAAGAAAATTACTGCCACTCTGTTGCAACACTGAAGAAATTGTTACTTTCTCACCAAATATGATGGCCACTCAATCACATTTAATTCCAGTAGGAGTTGATATCTAATCAGCATTTAATCATCACAAAAACTGGAAATCATCACACTTATTTAGGTGTCAAACTATGTCTACATGGACCTAACTTTTTAGAAAATTTTGGAGAGATGACCTCAGGAGCTTTTCTAAAACTAGCACTGTTTGTTATATGGGAAATGATTCAGTTTTATTGCTTACACTCTTTTCTAGGGAACCATTTTTCACTTCTAACATAGACTTTTAACTGGGTTAGACTTAGCATAGTTTTTTTACAGGGTTGGATTAATTTGCTGAATCGTCCCATATGGTTAGAGCATTTGGTTCTTTTAAAAAAGGAATTATCTGTGACTGTGAACTTTAAATAGAACAAAACCCGAATAATTTTTTAATGCATAAGAACATATTATTCAATTATATCATCCTATAGACCTATTATATTCCTGTTAAGTATTTTTAGAATAATAGATAGGCAGACTCCTTAAGCTGTCCAGATGCAAAAAATCAGTATTGCAATAATCCAAACAAAAAAGATTGCTGTAAAAAGGTCATGAATCAAAAAGGCACACTGTAAACTCAGATTTATGTGGTTTTTTTTAATTACAGAAAATTTACCAAGTCCTTTAGTTAAATTTAATTATTTTTGAAAAAGAAGTTTTTCTCAATAAATATGTAATATGTAAAAGTCATTAATTCAAGGTGGCAGGGAGTATAAGAGAATAATTGAAGTATAAAACAGATAAATTAATAAAAACTTATTCATTATGAGAAAGACATTTACCTTGTGAGTAAGCGTTTTCTATCATTTTTTACTCTAAGTTGTTCTATTTTTCTAATTTTGTATGAAATGCCTTATGGATCTTATCCTATGCAGAGATGACTATAGGCAAAAGTGATAAACGGAAGAAAACAAATGGTTATTCTGATCTTGTTAAGCATCTCTTTTACAATGTTAACATTAACACTTAAAACCCCAAACTGGGCTAGCCATCTTCTCTTAAATACAATTCCTCTTCTACTTTTGTGTTTAGAAACTTTTCCAATACCAGGACTTCTACACATTTTATTGGTTAATTGACATAATGTGTAATGTACTTGAAATAAAAATACACATTCTCGGAGACTAACAGATGCAAAAGGGTAACACTAAGTAAGCTTAACTTATATCCTTTATAGACATATAAAATAGATATATTTCATTTTACAACACATATAAGAATAAAAGCCAGCATATTATTTTTTTTCTGATTAAGTTTTTTAAGGGAGAATAGTGTAGACTGCAATCAAACAAGACCACCTTCTCTCCTTCTCCCCCTAGTCTTTCCATGTGTCTTGCAGGTGGAAATACTTATGATCCCCTACTTGCTGGCAATTATCTGACATGGTATTAGTTCTGTTCTGATTTATTGCCATAATGCCTTTTACAGAATGAAACAATATGAAGTTTATTGGGGGTGTGCGTGTATAGATACATTTCAAACAGTAATGTTCATGCTATAGAGTAATTAATGTGCTCTCTATTTTTGTCTGAATTTTTTTGTGGAATGATTTTTGATACCCTTTACATTACAGCACTCCCTATATCATGTCTTAATCACCTAAAGTTTTATCTTTAGATTAACAGAGCTAGCTTACTTTATTTTAAATGTAGGGGGAAATCTCATTATACAGTGGAAAGATGAGGATTGCTTAAATTAAAGATAATAAGTCAAAGTCATTAGGGTATCAGCTGTCTGAACAGCTAAGATATTGACACTTCTGAACATCAAAGCTTGGTCTAAATTGTCCTTGTTATTTCTAAGTTTTAAAAAAAGAGTATATTGTCTGAAAATTATCTCTGTCAGGAAATTATCATACTATTGCATTTTTTCCATCTTCACACTATGGCTATGGATAGTGCTTGCTGAGAATGTTGACTAGTAATAAAGACACATTTTCTAGACCTTGTTAAATTATGTAAGAGTAGAAATAGTTTGATTATTTATTAAAAGGAAAATGTATACCTGAATAGATAATGCCACACTATAATGTAAAAATTTAATTTAATTTTTATCAGCAGAAATAGACAATATTTAGCATTTTGAAAAATCAGAGGAATAGGAACTTTAATGGATGTATTTCACTTGCTTGCTATGTATTTTCTAGGACTTAAAAATGCATCATTTAGCAACTGCAATGCATTACAGAATAAGAAATCAGGGTTTGAAGTTTCCATCATCAGCTTTCATAGACTAACTTAAATTTGTACATATAAATGTATGTAAAGAAGATAGCTTCTGTATTCATGAAGGTGATTTCCACAGATAATACTTGATGTTTTCTAGAAAATACAAATTGCCATGTCAAAATTCCTAAGTAATCCAACATGCAAGACTAGAAATAGTTCATTGATTACAGTTTGACTCCCATTTGCTCTTTTTTTCATGGGTACATGAAAGGTGCATTTTAGACTAACACATGTGTGATATCAAAAGTTTTATGGGGTTTAAAAATTTTTAGTTTTAGCAACTATTGGATATTTTGATACTGCAAAAATTAGGAGATCATTTTATATACTTATATTTAAAGAAGAAAATAGAAGTTGAAATTTGAATTATTGCTATCAGACATTACTATAACTTTTAAAGATCAGCACTGGAATTGCATGTTTCAGTGTCTAGGGTGGAGATAATTTTCAAAAGGTTTCAGATTTTCTATATGTCTTTTTACTTAAGTTTCTTATGAAAAAGGTGAAATAAATAATCTAACATTTTTGATATGATATCAGTTAGAAACAAACCAAATCAAAACCAAAACAACAACAACAAAGGAAGGTATAATGGGTAAGATTAATCTCCTACAGTATTATGATATTATACTTATTGTTAGAAGGAATATGCATTAAGATACTTTAATAACAAATTAAATTAATCTTTCCTCCCCTCCACTTTTTATGACAACTTTTGTATGACAACAGAATATCTAACAAAGACTCCAAACAAGAACAAGATAAGACACAGATGTGTAGACTATTATTTCTTTTACCTCACTTCCTTGCACAGCTGGTGA
>WAAB01011817.1:0-80456 GCA_013389865.1 Piaya cayana | reverse complement strand
AGAAGAAAGAGAAGGAAGAAAGCAGCAAGCCAGCAGAGCAAACAGGCAGCAGCAAAGCAGGCAGCAGTAAGCAGCAAGAAGAAGGAAGAAGCAGGAAGCAGCAGCAGCAGCCAGCAGGAAACAGGAAACAGGAAACAGGCAGCAGCAAGCAGAAAGCAGGAAGCAGGAAGCAGGAGGCAGGAGAAGAGCAGTGAGAGCCGGAGGAGGAGGGGAAAAAACGCAGTGTCTGATCTTATGTAGAAAAATTACATGGAATATCTGGGAGATGTAGTTCTTAAACCCATCACAGTCTGGAAGAGGGCCACAAAGATGATCAGAAGGCTGGAGCATCTCCCAAACGAGGACAGGCTGAGAGAGTTGGGCTTGTTCAACCTGGAGAAGAAAAGGCTCCAGGAAGACCTTACAGCAAACTTCCACTTCCTGAAGGGGGCCTACAAGAAAGCTGGGGAGGGACTGTTTACAAAGGCTTGTAGTGATAGGATGAGGGGGAATGGGTATAAACTGGAGAGAGAAGATTTCAACTAGACATATGGAGCAATTTCTTCACTCTGAGAGTGGTGAGGTACTGGCACAGGTTGCCCAGGGAAGCTGTGGCTGCCCCATCCCTAGAGGTGTTCAAGGTGAGGTTGGATGGGGCCTTGGGCAGCTTGAGCTGGTGGGAAGTGTCCCTGCCCATCGCAGGGGTTTGGAACTGGATGATTTTTAAGTTCCCTTCCAACCTCAATTATTCTATGATTCTATGATAACTAGTAATAACAATGAAATATCTTCAGAAATAGAGGTGTCAGAAGAAAACACGGAAAAATTATCATCTTAACAGTTTTAGATTACATGCATCTGATGTTTATGACAGAGATTGAGAATAAAGTAGTTAGGTAACAAAAATAGAAGTTACTGTCCCAGTAGTGAGTACTGGTACAAGCACTATACTGTTTGGCAAGTAGATATTGTATCAATATTTAGACCACTTATTTGGAAGCTTAGATCTGGATTTCTCCTCAACTTAACCATAATTCTGATTTATGAGCATGACATGGTGACTTTAGGGAGGCATGCCTTCCCAGAGGGGAGGAGGACCCTCCTCTGACTGAACATTCCTAGACCCCATTACTGTCTTTGAAACATGGATGGAGACTCAACTCTTGAGTGCCCTTTACCTCCTCCTGAAAGAAGGGTGTTTTACCCTAAATTGCCAGAAAAAGAAATCTTGTAAAAGAGAGTCTTCCAATGCTTTGAATTCCATTATAGTTGTATTAAGCCTTTTTCCCCTTCAAACCATTTTCAGATTTTCTCTAAGTCTTGGTGGGGAGTGGGGGTGGGGTGTTATTTATTATTTACTTAGTGCGGATTTTTTTTTAATCACTTCATCTCCATTTTCCTTTTTCTGCCTTTCTTTCTTCCCTTGCCATTCTCAACAAAACACCATATAACCTAAAGTGTAGGGAGCTATATTATTATTTTCAAATGCCAGGGATTATGTATTTAAAACACAGGATATCAGCACAATCACGCATATCCTGAAATCATATGTTATAGAACAGTTCTAAGATTAATAAAACTCTCAGGCATATAATTGTGTCATAACAGATTCAGTTCTCTTTCTGCCTGTACAGCAACATCACTAAATTTTTGTTCCTTTGTGTGTTTTTTTGAGGTTTTAAATCCAAAGTAATTTCTTTTTCATTGTGAAAGAAAAAGATGGAGACTTCTCTTTCCATGGGGCTAAGGAAGTGTTGAAAGAAAGTAAATTTCAAACCTAAAATGCAGCAGCCTGCTCCACTGCAACAGAATTCTACTCTTTTTCCATTCACAGTCAAGTGACAGCAGTTTTTCTTTGCTCTTTTGCAGACCTATAGTCTACCTAGTACTGACATATGACAATCTCAGATGTAAAATTCCTCACTTTGTGAGCGAGTCTCAGAGAAATCCCCTGGCTTACTTTTCAATGGTATTAAATTGAATTTCAGGTGGAGTAGGAAATGGTTCCATAACTGAGACATGTCTTTTTTTCCTCTTTGCAAAGTCTGGCGTAATAATGAATAGATGATTGATAAAATGTCCTGCTCTCACTGTCCTTCCCTGGATTTATGAAGTTCTCCAGCATGAACATCACTCAGGCAGCAGCCCATGTTGTCACACTTGCCCTTCCTTGCCCTCTGCTTCATCAGCCTCTCCAGGGTATTATTCCAAGCTGAGTTCTCAGACTTATGATTCCAAATCACACCCAGATTCCTGGCTTGCTTCCTTCTCAGCTAAACTATTACATGTCCATCTAGCCTTGGAATCTCCCCACTTCCTCTGCCTCCCAGGCTGTCCATGCAGCTGCATACATAGCCTAATACTGTGATCAGCAGGACTCATTCGAAACAAATGCTCCTGGACCAGCATTCCTGAGTGACTTGGAGCTGATTTTCATTTCGGCTACATTTCAGTGCCAGCCAGAAGCAGTGTGCATTTGTCTGAACAGTAATGCAGTTGTACAGATAAAAGCTGTGCTAATGTGTTTATCTGCATGGGCCTTGAGTACCTTTTGGGAGGCTCTTGGCAGGTCAGTAGCCAGTAATGCCAGTGGCAATTGCAATCGAATGTGGGCAAGGGGGCAGCAGTGGAAGCAAGTTGAAGTCTTCACTTTGAGGGGTGCTAGCTACGGGAGCGTGGACACAATTTAATCCTTCCAGCTCATAGCAGGCCTTTCTCTGTTTCCCCGCAGCATATTTCTGAGGAGCAATTCTTCTCTGGTAGCCTGCATTGAAACCCACGACTTGGTTCTGCAGGCTTTAGAGGGATTTGTCATCACACCCACATAAAATCCCAAAATGTCAGAGGAACAAAAGGACACAAACAGTGAGAGTGTTCTCATGCCTCCATTCCAAGCATGCAGCTCCCATTCACAGTTCTGGATATGAAAGCTCACTGGCAAACATCCTTTTCACATTTTACACCCACTGATTATGGGTGTGGGAGGGTGTGTGTGTTATTGCTAATACCCAGTGAGAGCCCATTTTTGTTGAATGAGAGAAGCCTGTTGAACTGATATTTTGGAAGCCATCGTGTGATTTTAGCCAAATGCTAACATTATTTTTCTTTACCCACATACTGCTGGAAGCCAGAAAATGAGGCAGCTGTCTACTACTACTGTAACATCACCAGGATGGCACAACACTGACCAGCTCACAGGTAGCAGTAAGCACACATAATCCATATTTATGGTTCAAGAACCAATTGAACCCAGCAGTTTGGGGAATTTCAGCAGAATTCCCTTGTAGCCCTTGGTTTATTTGCTCAATTAGAAATATATTCAAAGAAAGAGCATCAGCTTAGCACAAAATTTGTAAGACACACCAAGACCCTTGTGTGTATGTATTTCAGCATAGAAGTTGTTCATCAAAATTGAAACACCACCCAGTGACTACAGTGGGATGACCTCTGTCTTTACCAACTAAATTTTATTGTCTTTTTCTTTTCTACTTTTAGTTCAGTCAGCTACATTTTGGGTTATCAAATTTACATGGGATTTAGGGTCCTTGACAAAGTAACATTTCCAAAGTGAGTGGTTTACTCAGAGCATCTAGAGATTCTGGTTACTGTTTTCTTCTTGCCTAACCTAGCCAAACAACAAACAAGCTAAGCTATTTTCCTCACAACTGCTGATGCATGAGGCTTACCTGGTATTCCCAACATGATTCTATTGTGTTGCTTCTAGGCAGGATATTTCCAGGAACTGGACAACAGGAAGCAATATAGCAAGGCTTCTCCCAAGAGCTCAAAGATTGGAACACAGCTTTTTAATGGTTTTAAAAAGAGAATTTTTATGTATCAATCATGTTGACATTTCTTTTAAGCAGAGAGTTTTAATAGACCATAAGGTTCCAATTTGTCATTATTTTTTTCCCTAAATACTTCTTTAGAAAACAAACTTAGTTAATTTACAAATAGTTGTGGGTAGTATTAAACAACATTTCCAAGAGAACATCTTACCTAAGACAATTAACTGAAAATGTGAACAGAAGAAGAAATTATTTCAATCTTCTCTTCCTTAGTAGCGCATTTTGGAAAGCAGAAAAGCATAAGCCTCAGCTGCTGTCACTAATAAATGGGGTATGAAACAGCTGGACAGCATATTTTGGGACAGATTTTTCTGCACACTTTTGCAGCCATGGGCCAGGCTTTGAGCAGACACAGTAAAACAGAATGTTGACACATATCAAACAGCCACATACTTCAAGTGTCAGATTATCATGAACTGTGAGTTCTGAAGGACAGGGAGGAACATCTTGTGGAGGGGGTGGAATGGGAAAGAAGTTATTGTAGAACAGAATAGAAACATGTTCCAAACTCTTAAGAGTCCTTCCTTTGGGTTGGACTTCCAGTTCTCACATCTGTCCCACCTAACTGCAGTGGAGGCAGCTGTGTCATTGCTCCTTCCTTAGAAACCTTCTGGGACCACTTAGCCGCCTCTGCATGATGGATTATGAGAAGGGGGCTGGCTGTTCTCTGCAGTACTGTCCTGTAGTTACAGCAACATAACTCCACTGACTTTTAAAGATCTACATCAGGTTTACAGAGTCCTATGGTGGTAGGGACAGAAAGATTTTTTTTTAATTGGTTTATTTTATTTAAATCTGTACTGTATTTAAATCTGGACTCTACATCTCTGTACTGAGGAACTGCTCCAGGACACAGTATCAACAAATGTTATTGACTCTGTCCTTACAAAATGGTGCATAGCATGCACATATTAGGAGCAGGAGGGAAGCAAAGCAGATCCTTGGATGTACACAGACAGACCTGAACCTGAGGACTGTGTTGCCAGGAGCTGAAGGCACACAGAAATCTGCCAGATTTGTTCCCTAGAATTTAGAAATCAAGGTGAAACCTAGCAACCATGTTTTCTCGTCTGAGTGCCAAAAAAATTTTCTTTCTTTTCCTTTAAGAACATCAGCTTTAAGGCCACTTTTACATTTCCATTTTGGTACTGATCTATCATATTCTTAAGTCCTTGGAAAGACTTCCATTGCCTTGGCTAAGCGCTGGATCACACCTTTAACAGTGTGCTAGTGAGGAAAATAATTCAAGGAAAGAGAAAGCAGAGGCAGAGACAGAAAATAATTTCAGGAGTTTTTGGGTTTTCCCTTACAGCTTTGAATTAAAAAATAAATAAATAAACATTTATTCAAGAATAGATAATTTCTCCATTTTCAAAGCTAGTGTTTGGCACAGGCTCAGAGAAGGAAGCACTGGGGCATGGTGATGGCCACACTGACACCAGGGGTCCCACACATGTGGTGCTGCACTTCAAAAACTTTCTCCAGATGAAGGAAACCAAGGGGCACTCTATATTTCTTGGAGGAGACCACTGGTCAAAACAGGATGTTATGACTGGACAGGGATGCATAGAGTCATAGAATCATAGATTTATTTGGGTTGGAAAAGACCTTTAAGATCATCAAGTCCAACTATAAATCTAACACTGCCAAATCCACCACTCGATCAAGCATCACATCTACACATTTTTTAAAAATACCTCCAGGGATGGTGACTGAATCACTTCCCTGCACAGGCTGCTCCAGTGTTTGACAGCACTTTCAGTGAAGGANTAATAAATGGGGTATGAAACAGCTGGACAGCATATTTTGGGACAGATTTTTCTGCACACTTTTGCAGCCATGGGCCAGGCTTTGAGCAGACACAGTAAAACAGAATGTTGACACATATCAAACAGCCACATACTTCAAGTGTCAGATTATCATGAACTGTGAGTTCTGAAGGACAGGGAGGAACATCTTGTGGAGGGGGTGGAATGGGAAAGAAGTTATTGTAGAACAGAATAGAAACATGTTCCAAACTCTTAAGAGTCCTTCCTTTGGGTTGGACTTCCAGTTCTCACATCTGTCCCACCTAACTGCAGTGGAGGCAGCTGTGTCATTGCTCCTTCCTTAGAAACCTTCTGGGACCACTTAGCCGCCTCTGCATGATGGATTATGAGAAGGGGGCTGGCTGTTCTCTGCAGTACTGTCCTGTAGTTATAGGAACATAACTCCACTGACTTTTAAAGATCTACATCAGGTTTACAGAGTCCTATGGTGGTAGGGACAGAAAGATTTTTTTTTAATTGGTTTATTTTATTTAAATCTGTACTGTATTTAAATCTGGACTCTACATCTCTGTACTGAGGAACTGCTCCAGGACACAGTATCAACAAATGTTATTGACTCTGTCCTTACAAAATGGTGCATAGCATGCACATATTAGGAGCAGGAGGGAAGCAAAGCAGATCCTTGGATGTACACAGACAGACCTGAACCTGAGGACTGTGTTGCCAGGAGCTGAAGGCACACAGAAATCTGCCAGATTTGTTCCCTAGAATTTAGAAATCAAGGTGAAACCTAGCAACCATGTTTTCTCGTCTGAGTGCCAAAAAAATTTTCTTTCTTTTCCTTTAAGAACATCAGCTTTAAGGCCACTTTTACATTTCCATTTTGGTACTGATCTATCATATTCTTAAGTCCTTGGAAAGACTTCCATTGCCTTGGCTAAGCGCTGGATCACACCTTTAACAGTGTGCTAGTGAGGAAAATAATTCAAGGAAAGAGAAAGCAGAGGCAGAGACAGAAAATAATTTCAGGAGTTTTTGGGTTTTCCCTTACAGCTTTGAATTAAAAAATAAATAAATAAACATTTATTCAAGAATAGATAATTTCTCCATTTTCAAAGCTAGTGTTTGGCACAGGCTCAGAGAAGGAAGCACTGGGGCATGGTGATGGCCACACTGACACCAGGGGTCCCACACATGTGGTGCTGCACTTCAAAAACTTTCTCCAGATGAAGGAAACCAAGGGGCACTCTATATTTCTTGGAGGAGACCACTGGTCAAAACAGGATGTTATGACTGGACAGGGATGCATAGAGTCATAGAATCATAGATTTATTTGGGTTGGAAAAGACCTTTAAGATCATCAAGTCCAACTATAAATCTAACACTGCCAAATCCACCACTCGATCAAGCATCACATCTACACATTTTTTAAAAATACCTCCAGGGATGGTGACTGAATCACTTCCCTGCACAGGCTGCTCCAGTGTTTGACAGCACTTTCAGTGAAGGATTTTCTCCTAATATTCAATCTAAACTTCCCCTGGTGCAAATTGAGGCAGTATATATGTATATAAATATGAATGACACAGTGAGAAATAAAAGCTATTAATGGTAGAGGAATGGAAGATGCTATTCACTTACCTGCACCACTCCTACACTACCCATATGTTTAATAGGGCACATTCTCATTTGATAACAAGTTCAACAGAAGTTTGAGGAGGACCTTTTTATTTTCCCAGCACAAGCGAAATATATGACTTCATGCATCCTTTACCCGAGATCTCAGAGCAAAGGGAAACTCAGGGGCAATTTAGCTGCTTGTTCTTCCATTCTTTGGAAAGCAGTGGCACCTCAGGGGCAGTGTGGGTCAGCTGACTTGAGCACCTTGATATAACACAGTGTGGGCTTTTAGATAGATGTGAATACCACCTCCAGCCTTAATAAGGTAAACATGAAAAGCAGTCAAATGGACCTCAGACTCAGAGAAGCTATAGGTATATTCACTAGTTTACAATAACATTTGTTTACAGGATGAACAGAAGGCCTGATTGTGTGTGATTTACTGGTTATTGACCTGTTAAATATCTGTTTGCTAAGGTATATAACCATCGGGATCTGCACAAAATGGAATTGCCCTCATTCTAAAAAGCTGAAAAATAATCACCTTTGTACTATTTATAGTACAAGGAATGCCATAGTTTCTAAATCCACTTACCCAAATAAGTAATATTTTTAACTAAAGAATCCAATTAATTTTCCACTTTAACAGGTACATGCAGTGAAAATGTGAGACAGTGCAGTAGGCGTTGCATTGGTAGCTAATTGAGGAAAACTGGATTGAGCCCAGATGTGGATTATGCAAAGTGATTACTGGTGTTCTTTAGAAGCTGATAATTTTAAAAGGATTTCCTTGTGTTTGTTCACTTTTTCCAGTAACTAAGACAAAAAAAAACTTCCTGAAGGAAGGAAAGTAGGTTTCTAAGAAGTAAGACTGTCAATGGCAATTATTTCCATCATTTCAAATTGACATGTATGGGAGTTAACGATTGGGTCACAGCCCTTCTTTCAATCAAAACTTGTTTAGTTGTAATTCAAAGTAAGCCACTGCAAATAGTTTTCAAGCATGGAATGACATTAAATGTGGAACTCCACACAATAACTCCCACTGGAAAAACCTGTGAAATAGTGATATTTAATTTTTTGTTTGGGAAAAACAGGAAACAGAGCAAGCACTAATTGTTGAAGGTAAGATTGTGCTATGTTTAATTCCACTGAGCTGCTGAAGTGAATGGGCTGTCTGTCAAGTAAGAAAGCAGTCAACCTGAGGAAAGGAGAAGCAAGAGAATGTCAGTGCTATGCCAGGACCTTTGATACAGCATCAAGAAACACAAAGATACGTTGCACAAACAAGTAACAAAAAACTTCTGAATCTCCTTTTCAAAGAAAATTTATTAGAAGATTTTTTGATACATTATCAAATTCCCATCAGAATATTGGAGTGGAAACTGCCAAAAAAAACATTTAAGCAATTTGGAAAGGTATTTATGCTGATTTTGTGGTGGGAAACTTGCCCATGTGCTCCATTATACAAAGCTGAGAAATAGTTTGGCAGTATCCATAACAGCTTCTGCTTTCTTTTTTTTCTCTCTCTTTTTTTAAGGTCTACTGATCTTATTGTTAAATACCAACAATTCAGTTTAAGTGAGCCTTAGAAATGAGTAAGAAATGTTCCAAACCAAAATATTGCCATTCTGCAACGCAATCATTACATATTAATGCAATTTTTTAAAAAAATATGCCTCTCCTGGGTATTTGTAATCACATGTTGAATTACTTTCCTGCATTTATTATAATATTGTTGTAATATTGACAAATATTGCAGCGTAAGCATAAAATAAATTTTGGTGGTGAAAGAGAACAGAGGGAATTTCCCATTTTCACTTCAGCATGTTGAACTAAATCAGGCTCTCTTACATTTTCTGTTTCTGTTCTTAAAGATGATTGCTGTCCTGTGAACAAAAGGAGTTTTCAAACTCTGTGACTTCTTCAGGCTAATCTCCCTGGTAGCAGAGCCCATATGGGCAGCTGCAACCTTCATCTCCAACAGTCGCCTCCACCCCGTAAAAGCCCCAGGATACCCCTTCAGCACTTTTTTTCTGTGCCCATATTGTATTCGTGATTACCTGCTCAGGAACAGTGTAATCAGATGTGCATTCAGTGGGTGCCTGGCACAGAACCAGCCCCACAGGCCAGGGTGGAGTGAAGACAAGCAAGACATTGGAGTGGACCTCCATGAAGTGGCAGATGCTCCTTCACGGCTTGTTGCAGTAGGGGCTCTGTTACCAAGCAGCCTCTGTCTGACAGAATTTGCAAGGAAAGAGGTTAGAAGCAGATGCAGACAGACTAGACTGTGAGTGCAGAACAACAATAGCTTGCTAGTGATCTCAACATCCCCAAAGCTCAACTGCTGTCTGGTTTTTGGAGGCACAAGGGAAAAGGATGGAATTAAAAGAAAACAAGGCTTTTTGGGGGTGTTTCCCACAAGCTCTTTTTGAATACAAGAACATTATGACATAAACCACAAAGGCACTTGTTCGTCACTTAGAGAAGTGGTGAAAACCCAATCTGGGAGATTTTTGGCTAGTTCTGGTCATAATGAATGTGTAGCCAGGCTGGATCCTGGGGAGCAGGCTAGTGGATGATAGAGTCTGTTTCCTTTATTGAAGAACAACACCAGTCATGAATTATGGAAATTGCATACTGTGGACATTTGTTAAAATTCAGAGCATAATTATGCTGTAGCAGAAGATTGTCAGTAAAAGGGACTTTATCATGTCATCTAAAGTCAAACCCAATGGAAATTATGACTAAAGAAAAGAGGGAAACTATACTCAGTATTTGTTAGTCTGAAACAGAGCTCTGACCTTGTACACAGAAATACGCTGTTTTCTCATGCATTCAGAAACCATTTGCTCTGCTCTTCACTTAAATTTTTGCCTCAGAAAAAAACAGCTTCTATTTTCTTAGTTAAATATTCCCAAACATAACAATATATATGGGAGAATGTATTGGTATCTATGTGTATGAGATCAAGAAATAAACCTGTCTATAAATGTAATTCAATTCTAGTCTTATAATTAAAACCTTGATTATCATTTTTCTAGCCTATTTGCATTGCCTGCAGTGACAGAAATTTAAAAAGGAACTATCAGCAGAGAAAGCTGAAGGTAAGGTTGATTCTAAAACCTTTCAGATTCAATATTCTGCAGTAGTGTTTGTAGCTCAACTAAAGATGTCTCTGGGAATACACAAGAAAAAAATGTGCTTTGATATCAATCCTTGCAGTGCCAGAATTTAGCATAATGTTTGCTTTGTTAGCATCTCTATCTAGCATCTATCTAGAGATGCTGTCGCTATCTAGGTGGCAGCATCAGCAAGTGATGATATATATGTACGACGTACATATATACAACTCTTTAAAAAAGTGTGTAGCACTTGATGCCAATGATGTCCAGTGTCTTATTGCAGGACAATGAAGCAAATATTCCTAACTGGAATTAGCTTTTTCAAACATTTCTTTCTGCATGGCTTCATCACAGGTGCTTAGTATTTCTTCACAGTCTTTCATTTCCTTAGCCAGAAGAATCTCTGTAAGTAAAATAAAGCTGTGTTTTCATAGAATTATAGAATCATAGAATGGTTTGGGTTGGAAGGGACCTTGAAAATCATCTAGTTCCAACCCTCAATGCAGCCTCATTACCCTATGGCTGCAACGATAGCCACAGAAATCCTACAAAATGCAGTGGAACGGTGGATATAATCCTGAAGTATTTGGGATCTCCTAATTTTTATTCTCAGGCTTGTGCTGCATGTACATGAAGAGGCATAGCAAGGTGCCATTTGCACTGTGTGCTGGAGTTCTCCAGGATCTCCTGCACTGGCTCTGAGCCTCATAATTTTCACACATCCATTCTTGACAACAGTCCTCTTCATCAGGAGATCCACCAGTGCTGTGCTTGTTTTCACAGTCCCAAAGCCCCACTCAATGCCCTTGCACTGCTTCCACCAGCTAGGCACCACAGCCCTGCCATACCCTCCACCCGCCATCTCCTTGAAGCACCAGCAAGATCAGGCCCCAGGACATCTTCTCAGACCTTTCCAAACTGCAAATATTGAATGGTTTCAAATTGACACCAAGAATCTGACCAGATTTGCTTGAAAATGGGCCCAGTTTCATTCAAACGCTGTTATAAACTTCAACAAATGGAATCTGGGGTTTGACTTTCTTGTGAAACTTGAAACCACATGTGTTCCACATGGTTTAGGTTTTTGTTGTGAATATCTTACACAGCTCTATGGGAATAGCCTTTTCTTGTGGGCTTTTAGCATTTCCTATCCCAGCCAGAACCATAAAAAGCAAAGGCTGGAAAATATGAAAACTACATTTATGTGGAAAAAAGGGGGACTTAACTTTTTAAACCTCAGACAATGTTTGTGTTCATTTAGAGCACAGACTGAAGTTTTGAATTAATTCATGTTTTATTTTAACTGTTAGATTTAATTAGGTGCACTCAGGAGAAATCACTTCCCCCTTAACAGAAAATCGCAACACATGGAAATTATAAACACTTTGGAGTGACTTGAGAGATGGGTGTTGGCTTTGCAGCAGCAGAAGAGCAAATATTTACAGTACATTAGGCTTCACTTCACTTCTAAATTATTATCTTCCCCATTGGAATAATCTGTTTTCCAAAGACAGTTTGCTACTAATGCTTGTACCCTTCTAATCCATTTTGTTGCAGGCAATTATTTTTTCTTCATTTTTATATTGAAATTTTTTGCTCTAGCTCTCTGCAGAGTGAAATGAAAACAGAGGAAAACCTTAATTTGATGTCTCTTTTGTCTTTGAATCACAGTATGGCCTCTGGCAAATTATTACACTTCTCTGAGCTTCAGTCTTCTTTTTTCAAAATAAAAATGCCAATACTTAACTTCCCAACAGAGGTGTTAATTAAATCATATCCATGAGAGGACTTCAAAATAGAAAATTATATATAATTAGTGGTACTGTAATTGCTTATTCCAAAAGCCCAGAGAAGCTGTTGCTTTACAGATTATCTAAGTTGGTGCTAAAATATTCCCATCGTTGGTCTCACAGGACTCAGTTATGGAAGTTAAATCAACAAGAGCAGCACTATGACATAAAGGGGAAGAAATAATTACATATGCCATTTTTAGTCCCCTGATACAACTTTTGCAGTGCATCATGTGCTGTTAGGTTTTGCAGTAAAAGTACAACAACCTGGCTTTGTGCTTACAATAGCTAAAACCATCTGCGTACGTGTAAAACCTTTACTGGCACGTTTCCATGTGCGGTTCATGCATTCCTTTTCCTCTGCAATTTGAAGCTGTCAAAAACTAATTAAATAATTATGTGGTTGTTACTGCAGCTGTGTGTATTCTTCATTACGTTATAAGGCTGTGGTTTGCAGCACTCTCCTGCTCTAGGTTTCAAAATATTAGTAATGGAAGATGGGTTGTCGGTGCATGTTTGCCTGCTGCCAGAAAAAGCAGAGAGGGAAGAGAACCATCTTTAATGTCAATCTATCATTGCACTTTATACTGTTTATTCTCTGTATACAGCAGAGAGGTGAAAATACAAATTGACTTCTTACAGCCTTCTCACACTGGGTAGAATTCAGGATGGCCTGTCCTGAGAACAGGACAGACAAAGTCCCTGCTGTACCTCCACGGTGGAGGCATATCTGAAGCATCTATGTGGCTTTTTAGTGCCTCTCAGCCCATGGAGGTGACAGCAGGGTAACAGCAGAAGAAAAGCAAAACTTTGGAGAAGACTAGCTCCTCTCCTGCCTGACCGAGAAGTGGACTGCTTAACATCCTGCTTTTGACTCACTCCCTGAAAATGACTCCCTGGGACCACTTGCCCTGTCAGTAAATCATGGATAACACTGTTTTTCCTCCTCCAAGAACACATCATGTGGGCTTGTTAATGATAGTAGTTCAACTTGATCTCAGACTGAGAGTGCTACCCACATGCAGCATGGTGTTACAGTATTCTGTCACTGGCAATGATGCCAAATTACCACATAACCACTTACTAGTATTAGATAAACAAGGAGCTGTCACCACAGGAAAACAATCCCTAGTCACTGCCCCAACCCTCCTGGTGCATATAACTCTTGTAAGCAGAAAAATGTAGGTATCTTTTGCATTGACTAAAACAGTATGTATGGGCACCAAGAGTCCCAAGCTTGGACCAAGCTTGGGCCAAGCTTGCCTCATGTTTCCTGACCACAGCCTAAGGCAGAGAGAAGGGTGGCAGTCCCAAAGAAGAAGGCATCTGAGATCTATTTGATGAGGAAATGATTTCTCAGGGCAACTTAATAAGGCCACTGAAGCAGTCTAAATCAAGATAGTGTTTCTCTTTTCAGACTAAACCAGACTGTATCAAAGTTGGTTTTCACTGCTGCAGAAGAGAAAGTTGGCTTTCACTGGTTGCTCATGCAATGTACCGTTTAAAGACAGCACAGCAGCTGGAGAAAAAACAAGTTATTGCACAAGTACAGCTGCATAGTGCAGTGTCTTCACTTTATTATATTTATGAAATAAATTTGCTTTTAATAAGGTTTTCCTCTTATTTATGGAACTGCTTCATCACATAGGCAGTTGTCTGCTTGGTTAAATGTTCAAACATAGTAATAAAAGGAGTACTCCAGATGGTAATTTTCTTTAAGATTTTTCTTGTATGCACCCATGGTATAATAGATGAGTGCAAATGCATTTCTCCTAATGCTTTCTTATGATTTATGACTACCAGTCTAGATGCCACACACCCTTTCTCAGTGCACTGAGCAGCCATTACAAAGTTCTTTAAAATCATCTGTTACCTAAAGCAGCCTTTTTTGTAAGAGCCTTTCTCAGACTGTCCTCAGAAAGCTTACAGGTAAGTCATAGTAAAACTCCTGAAAACTTAAATGAAAAGAAAGTAGCTACTTTCTGAAAATCCAGGTTGGAAGCTGAAGAGCTTTCCAGTTCACAGAAGCTACAAGAAAGCAATGTGGATCTTTGGGTCCCTCTTGTGGTCTGCCAGCAACAAGCTGCCATCACCAACAGCCTTGTGCGATCCCAAACGCAGCAACCCAAGGGGAGACATACACGTTCCCATAGACACAGACAGATCCAGCACAGACAAACGAAGGGCAAAGATGCTGATGATCTACATGAGAGATGGTCCAAGTCTAGTTCTCATTATTACTCCAACTATTAATATTTCAGGGAAATACTAGATGGAGTCAAATAGTGCTACTCCATTTTCATGTTGAAAGATACTTTATGCCACAGTATCACATAAACATAATAAAACTACTGAAGATTACAATCCAACATGCATAACAGGTATCAGAACATGACTATGTGTCACGTAAGTTCCAGATACATATTCAATATTGTATATTTAAGATTTTAAATAGTTGTATACTCAAGATTTCATATATTGAAATTTTGTATACTGTATATTTTTATATTCAATATTTTCAATACATTTTTCTTCTTAAGTATAGACTTTGCAAATACTACATAGCAAAGTTTGTTTGAGGCAATATAAATTTGTTTTGTTTGGAGTCTTGTTAATTATTGAAATTTTCTAATTTAATTAGATTAATAACTTTCTCCACTCTCTCTAAGCTCCAGCTTGTTTATAAGTTAATAAGTTCAGGAACAACTTCAGACAAGTAGGTAGTAGCTTGACATTGCAAATTTGGGGAAAATAAGTGGAAGATCAAGGAAGGGGTGAGAAAATACCCTTAAAAATGCGTGGCCCTTGACAAAGCAACAAGCTCCTTTTGGTACCTGTTGCCATCTAAGCACCAAGAGGTAATATTAGAAAGCTATGTTCCATCATGTCCTGTGGGCAAGTTGCTTCAGAGAAGCCTAAACCGTGTCGTCTCCTTCCAGCTGCTCCCACTACTCCTGCAGATCCTCAGCAGATTTAAAGGGTCAAAGAGATATGAAGCGACACCTCGAAAAAGCAAGCAGTGCAACACCTGAAGCCATAAAGAACAGCAACATGTGGGTTTAGAGAAGTATGAGGGAGGCTAAACCCTTTTTGGCTAAACCCAAAAAAGGCTTCTTGTTGCAGACTTACCTTCACAATCACCCACGTGCCTGAACTGGCTGTAACAATGCTCACCTTTGCTAAATGGAGGGGAGTGTGGCTGCTTCACATCTTTCCTGCTACTTGAATGTCTGTCATTGCAGGGCCTCAGATACCATTTACCTCACCCAGACATAACTCTGTGCAGCCTTGGCCATATTAATCAAAAAAATTTCCTGAAATGCCATTCATCCCTCCTTTCCCTCCAACAGCTCCCTGAAACCGCCAGGGACTCCTCTGAGGCCCTTTCTCCTACTTCAAACTAATTCCTCCCAACTTTCTTCCCCTATTTGCACCCACCTCCCCAGCATCAGTTCTACAACTACCACAAAATTGCTCTTCTCAGCTCTCCCTCATAGAGCAGAAAAATTCAATTTTGCCTATGCTATGAAGAAGCCTTAAATCACTCTTGAGTTTATTTATAAGGTTGGCTCACTGCTACTTACCACAAAAGAACTGTTAAAGGCAGAACCAATTTGCTCCAGACCTAGCAGCAAATGTACTAATGTATATATATATTAAAAAAACTTGGCACTGTTGTGTATAACAACTTGCACCCCTGACTTTGGCAACCAAGCTGCCTACACGCTTTCTTGGAAACTATAAATAACAATATAGTTCAATATGTCCAGGAAAAACCTTGCTGGTTTTTTCCAAATAATCCTCTAATCCATATATCTAATGACTCAACTTCAGAAAGGCAGTCTAACGCTTTTGGCTGCAGACTATCTACTTTCCCCATTTCCCCACTTCAGAAATATTTATGTCTTTTTCCATTCCTCATATACTCACAGGGCTAAGTTGCCTAAATAAAAATAACTTAGAATCATAGAATCACCAGGTTGGAAAAGACCCATCAGATCATCAAGTCCAGCCATTCCTATCAAACACTAAACCATGCCCCTCAGCACCTCGTCCACCCATGCCTTAAACACCTCCAGGGAAGGTCAGTCAACCACCTCCCTGGGCAGCCTCTTCCAGTGCCTAATGACNATTTCTGATATAAGCCAAGATGCCATTGGCCTTTTGGCCACCTGTGCACACTGCTGGCTCATGTTCAGTCGGCTGTCGACCAAACCCCCCAGGTCCCTCTCCTCCAGGCAGCTTTCTAGACAGACTTCTCCTAGTCTGTAGCACTGTACAGGGTTGTTGTGCCCCAGGTGCAGAACCCAGCATTTGGCTGTGTTAAACCTCATGCCATTGGTTTCAGCCATGATGCATGTGAAAAGATAACACAACATATCTGTAATGCTGGATGTTCTGTGAGGTATATTTTGATAGGAATACAAGAACCACAGTAGAATTTCTTTGTGTTTTACACATAATTATTGCCTTTCTTTACTTAAGAGGAAGGCAGACCTTTTCCACATGGAAAACCAAGCCATAATGATGCTACCTCAAACATGCGGCTAAAGCAAACTGAACCTAGATCTACATTTCCTCATGTCAGCTGCCTTTTTAAGAATACATAGACTTGCAGGGGAAAAACAGTTCAAAAAATTTACCTTATTCAGTATTTCTTTTTTTTTTTCATTTTTGTTACCTCAAACAGAGCTGTTCTTTGATTTTCTCAGTTTGTCCTCTTTTCCAGCCTGAAATCTTTTATGGGAAGATTTGGGAGACTTCGGAAGTTTACACTATATTTCAGACATAAGAAAACCTCGACAGAGAGGCAGTGCTTTTTCCCAATGGACACTTGAATACCCTCCTTCCCTCTCAGGCACAAAAGCCTGTCCTTCCCTGTGTATCCAGGAACAGGAGCTGCAGCTGCACAGGCACAGAGGACATGTTATCCAACTACAGAAAGCAATATCACAGAATGAAGCACAGGATGAAGCTCAGGTCCTCATGTGAGCCCATGGGGACCACTTCCAATGCAGGTCTGTTCCCCTGCACCTGTGCTGTACTGCTGTATAACATGCTTACTCTTCAGGGCTTGTCCTGTTGTGTAACCATAGATTGCAAGCACTTCAAAAGTGTTTTTTGGAGGAAAAACATGGTAAACATCCTCAAAAATAAATAATATTACAAAGCTTTATTTCTCTTCACCTGCCTGCCACAGAAAAATTTTACTTTAGAACATAAACAAACTTTTTCAGTTTAAATACCTAAAGATAACAGTGGGTCTTACATAGCTAGCCCAATTTTTAGAGATACTTATCACCACCACTGAATTCAGGAAGAACTGAATCAGGGACAGAACTGTACTTCTGATTACACTCAGTACACAACTTTGAATTTTAAAGCCCAGTAGTTCTATGCAATCACCTTGAAAAAATCTTGATTTAAGAGGATCTTTGGTCCTTACCATCTCCTGAGTTGTGGTTACTTCCTATTTTTGAGGTCAATAGAAATACATCAGTTCAAATGAACTGAGTACCTGATTGCTTTTATTTACATATGCACAAATGTACTTGTAACTGTGTGTACACAGGTTGTATTTAATGTAATTATTTTTACAAATGAATGCTTCTTATAAACAGTACATCAGGGAAGTCAGTACTATGTATATACTTTTGAAAACACAATGAATGCTAACACAATGAATGCTCTCACAATGAGCAACCTGTCATGTTCCAAACCTCTTATTTATCATAACATTCAAAAAAATCTGTTAATGTTGGAACAAAATTATGTTGGGGGTTGTAAAGCTATCCACTTTAATAGAAGGCTTACAACATTTTTACCTACCTGAGGAGCTGGAAATTAGGTTGATGGAAGGGATTATTACTTAATATTTTCCGTAACATCAGCAATCTTGTCAAAATCCCCTGGTTGCTCTGAGAGTAGGAGACATCCATTTTATGGGGTGAGCACATATCCTGGAATGTCTGCCATGAGATGGCGTCACAACCAGGCTTCCTTACCCCTTCACATACTAAGCCTGGTTTACACTTCACATTACCATGGGAAAATCACACCTTCTTCTTATGCCAGCAAGAGCCTTGTTGTAGACACAGTCCCTCAGAATATAAAATCCCCTTGGCAGTATCATTTAGTTCATGTGGGAGACTGCAGGCTGTACCAGCAAGTGAACCATTTTGCTATTTACCTTGCATCATAGGTTCACTACATAAATTTCTGCTGCTGGAGGTGGGGGTGGGTTCCTTGTGTATCTGCCTTTCACTTTTCAGCTTTTGGGTTGTGGATAGTGGCACAAAGTCCAGGTGGAGGCTTGTTCCTAGTGGTATGCCCCAGGGGCTGGTACTGGGGCCACTACTGTTCAACACTGCCATGAATAACCTGGACATTGGTAGAGTGCACCCTCACCAAGACTGCAAACATCACAAAACTGGGAAGAGTGGTTCATACACCAGTATGTCCTGCCAGGCTGGAGAAATTGGCCCAGAGAAACCTCATGAGGTTCTCAATAAATGGAAGTATAAAGTCCTCTCCCTGGGGAGCAACAGCCCCAGGCATAAATGCAGGCATCTCTATGTTCAAGACACTTCAAAACCTAACTGGACATGGTCCTAGGTAACTTGCTCCAGGTGACCCTGCTTAAGAGAAGCAGGTATAGTAGACAATCTCAGGAGGTCCCTTCCAACCTCAGCCACACTGTGATTCAGCAACAATGATATTGACAAACCTTTGGGAACAGTTTACAGACCCATGCTGCTGGACAGACATCTCTTCTGACTCCACCCATGACAGTAAAAGGTGCTACCTTTTCCATTTATGAATTTTTTTCCTCAGGTCCTTTATTTCTCAAGTTGTCAATTTTATAGTAAGTATGGGTCTGTTGTGTGTCTGAAGCAACTGAATCTATTATCAAGAAAAGATTAGATATGGTGGTCACCTAGAGCTTTTAAAGGCAATGATCATAGCTAAATATACACTTCTCTCTCTCTTATAATCTCTTCTTTGTTTCAGGGGAAAGTAAGTATTCAAGTGACAGCATGTTAGAATAAGGAAGTCTTTCACAGAGTGGGAGCCTATTCTGAAATATTGTCTTAGAAGCTATTAACACAGATAATGAGCATTTGAATGTGGCACAGGGAAGAACAGGCATGCTAGCTTAAATCTAGTGAGCCTGGGGAATGACAGAAACCCCAGCCTAGGAGGGCAGGCAAAGCACAGGTTGTATGGAAGCCGTAGCAGAGGCTCTACTTGCCAGACTAGGCAGCAGCCTTTTCTGCCGTTAGGTCGCTCTCTCTCTCTCTCTCTCTCTCACACACACACACACACCATTAGTCCTTACCCAGACTGGCTAAATTTTTAATCACACTTTATTTCACTGCATAAGTATGTATTTAAACCCTGGTTTCATGGCAGTTCGAGCTACAGTTTTTCAGCAGTTCTTTTGAATCTGGTGCCATCTAGTGAGCAGAAATCAAGCTGAAGCGTAGGGAGTCTGCAACCAACAGCGTTTTTTAGCTTCTAAGACATGTGGGGTTTTGTTCTGCTCTCCATCCATATCATTTATGCACTTCCCCATCAGACTCCAGAGGTAAAGATATAATTGATATAAGGCCTTCTCTGCCTTATACCTTATACTCTCTCTGGGTAATTCTAAAGCACTTCATTTTTAATACCTGGAGATTTTCATTAGATTGCTCTCCACTAATAAGTCCATATTTGAACATATGATTAAAAAGTGTGAACATCCAGGATTTTGACTGAGTGTGCTGGTTTTTCCAGGGATAGAGTTTAATTTCTTCACAGTAGCTGGCAGGGGACAGTGTTTTAGAATTGTGCAGAAAACAGTGTTGATAACATAGGGATGCTTCAGTTACTGGTAAGCAGTGCTTACACAGCATCAAGGCTTTTCCTGCTTCTCACACCACCCCACCAGCAAGTAGGCACCAGAAGCTGGGAGGGGACACAACCAGGACAGATGACCTCAACTGACCAAAGGGATATCCCATGCCATATGACATCACATTCAGCAATAAATCTGCTACTTGTGCATCAACTGAGCATTGGTCAAATTGTGAATCTGATCTGTGCCATGCTCCTCTTTTTGCTGCACATGTTGAAGATAGATGTTGCCTTCTGCAGTTTGCTGAGCTTTGTAGTGCTTACTGATGTTTTGCCCGGGAGATTTATTGTTAAAACACTGGCCTTGAGCTTCATGTTCATGTCAAGAACCATCTCATGGAGACAATTAACAATTATGTTTCTTCCACTGAGAGATTTTTGTGTAGGAAATACAGAGTAGGACCTTCACCACCTTCTTCTTTGATACTTTCACCTTTGTTAAAATAACTTTTCAGTATCTTGAACATCCTTGGGTAGTCAAAATTCTCTATTAGTATTTCTTAGGAATATTGTCTCAGCTTTTTCTAAGGATAAGAAGCCACTTAGGAATATGGTCCAGGCCCTGTGACAGTGTGGTCATCAGTGGCAAGGCACGTAGGAGAACAGGGCAGGAACCTAGAAAAATTCTCACCTCTAATGGTCTGGATTTATCCCCAAATGAGTGCAAGATCCTGATGAAGTAATAAAAAGTTTGAAAAAAAATAAAAGCCTGCTTATTCCAAAAAGGCATAGCTTACAGCACTATGCTGGTGGCTGGCCAGCACCTACCAAACACTGCCTGATATTATGCAGCACTCTCAAGGAGAAGGGAGTGTCTCTGGATCTGAAAACATACCAGTGGATACTGTGGCTTAACCAGAGACTGTATTAGTCACCTCTATAATTAAAAGAAACAATGGAAGTGGAAGCCAACTCATTTAGTAAGGGATGAAGAAGTTTCTTCTAAGAGGGAAGAACAGGCAGCCTGTTCTGCAGCAGAGCAGAAAAGAAGGAGGAAGAGACTGAGATTATGAATGAGACAGAAACCATCCAGTCCATATCCCTAAGTGATCTACAAGATATTTTAGTAAAATATTTTGCAAGATATTTTGGCAAAAATATTTAGGCATTCACAAGGCAAGAATATTCTCAGGTGGTTACTCCAATGCTGTGACATTACGACCAATGGTCACGAATTAGTTCTAGAGGACACTGGTGCGCAGCGTACTCCAATATCAGCAGATTACAAAGGGGAAGAATCCATCTCTATTTCTGAGGTGATGGGAGGGTCCAAGACCTACCTGTATTGGAGGCTGAATTAAGACTAACTGGGAATAAGTAGCAATAGCATCCTATTGTGGTTTGTACAATCCAGAGCCTCTGTGTATCCTTGGTACAGACTACCCCAGAAGACAGAACCCAAAGGGGTACCAGTGAGCTGTTGGTATAGTTGCCTTGTGTATGGAGAAGAATAAACAGTTGTCTAGCTTGCCTGGTCTCTCAACAGACCCTTTTGTTGCAGGCTTGCTGCAAGTTAAAAACCAACAAGTACCATGTCAGTGTACTGTTCAAAATATTGCACCAACTAAGACCTCCCGGCTCCCATCCATAAGCTGATCTGGTGACTGGAGAGTCAATGAGTGATCAGTAAGACCCTTTAACAGTCCCATACGGCCAGCGCAAAAATCTCATGAGGAGTGGCATGATAGGTTGATGGACCCATGACATATTTGGGCATTTAGGAAGAGATGCAACATGCAAATGGGGTCATCATCAAGAAGTAGAATAGTCTACTGATGCCTTGGCACAGGTTAACCATGCATGTAATTGATGGGTGGCAGCATTTAATGAGCAGCCCAAGCACTGTGGCTGGGTGGAGTTGGGAAAGCCTTAGCCATGGTCCTCAAGTTTATAAAAGATTATAAGGACTCTGTTGTGTTATGCTAATGAGGAAGCTGGCTGTTGAAGGCAGGAAATGCAACCAGGGAACATGGTTGTGTGGTTGGGCTGTGACCAAGGAATACTTGTTACTAGGGCAGAATCGACCAATCAATGTTTGGTGAGCTTGGGGTATAAGGCAGCCAGTTAATCCAAAATAAACGGCTTCATTTGGATCATATTGATCATTGTGTCATCCCATTTCTTCCACTGCCACAATGTAAAATGTGCACTATAATAAAACAAGCCAAGTGACTAAAGCCCTTTTGGTATAGAGGCTGATGGCTCAAAGGCCAATATGGGGGAGACTGGCAGGTACAACACATCATACTACAAGGAACCTGCTGTCGCCACCACTGTCTGCTTACAATAGCAAAAGGGACAGTTGTATGGTTGGAACTATGCCCTATGACCTATGTCATTGTCCAGAATACTCTGCTGGGCCTGGAAAAGCAAGTTTTGCAGCAATACAATGTCCTTGGAAGAACTGAATCAGACTAAGGGTCTCACTTCCGAAGAAACCTCATAAACACCTGGGCCAAAGAATATGGCATTGACTGGGTATATCTCATCCTCTACCAGGCACCAGCCGCTGGGAAAGCTGAACAATACAATGGACTGTTTAGAAATACATGGAGAACAAGGGGTGCTCAGACACTCAGGCACTGGGATACACATTTAACAGAAGCCACTCAGCTTGTTAACACTAAAGGATCTGCCAGGTGACCTGGCCCTATCCAGACAAAACTGCTGCGCACTATGGAAGGAGATAAGATCTCCATAGTACATATAAGAAACTGACTGTGAAAAACAGTCTGGGTCATTCCTTTCTCAGGAGAGGGCAAATCTATTCACGGGATCATTTTTGCTCAAGGATCTGTGTGTAGATAGGTAATGCAGAAGGTTGGGGAAGTTCAACGCATACCTTAAAGTGATTTAATACTGAGTGAAAATAATCCATTGTATTAGTTGTATGATGGCAGAGTTACATGCTTCTGTGCGCCACCATTACTGTGGGTGCCATATATCAAAGGTAATATAGCAAGAACCTCTTACTAGTAATCAAACTATAGGTAAGATGAGGAATTTGTTGCAATAAAACTCATGGCCTAGTCCAAAGGACCAAGTATGGAAAATAAGATGTAATAGATATACTTCTAAATTCTTGTAGCTCATCATTTGAGTTGCATTTTACAGGAAGTACTACACCTGAAACCACCTGAACCAATGAAGGATGAACCTCACAAGTAGTGTAAGTGCAGCAATGACACAAATTGAGCAGCCTTTGGTGCTCAGTAACTCCTTGCAACACACCACCAGTCCTGTCCTAAGTGAATACCATAAGAGTGAAGCACAGAGTCATAGAACAAATTAACAAACATCTTAGAAGGAAAGGGGTGGTTAAAGACAATCTACTGTGATAGGGTGCATAACAAATTTACACTCAACAGTTAATTTCATCATTAAGACAGGTATTTTTTACTCAGCACTGAAGAAGCATCAGGATTTGTCCTCAGAGTGCTTCTACCCAACAGTGATTTCAGAGAACTTTATATACACAGAGGTGTCTTCATATTCATACGCTTTCCACAAGCACACCTTTGTGGAGCAATGCCAAGCATATGGAAGATTAATTAGGACTAAGATAAAAACATGAAGCTGATACCAAACATATCAGAACAAACACGATGAAAAGACCAGGTGTTCCAAACAAGACACATAGGATACTGAATCTTGAGTGTGTGAGAAAGTCAGGCTGGGAAAACACACCTGGGAGTGCATGAAGTGAGTATATGACTGAAAACAGTAAGAAGTGTGGGTGTGAAAAACAGCCATGCTAAATATCTTGTTTGACTTCACAGTTCAGGAACTGGAGAGCTATATAAATTTGCTTGAAAAATTGGAGCTAGTGCATTTTCCTAATTTTGCTTCTGTGTGCCGTGCTGATTAAAAGAATATACTTAGAGTAAAACTTCGAAGTCTGCTTCTCCTTCATCACCCCATATCTCATTCCTGGAACCTCATTGTATATTCAGGCGGTTAAAATTAATCTCATCCAGAGTTGTTAGAGCTTGGCCATACCTGACCAGGGTGACAAGAAGATAAGGGTGGTTATCATTATCTTAGTCATTAATCTTGTTGTTTTAACATATTGCAGTTGACATTCCATCTCACCATTTCAGGCCATAAATGATGCAATAGAGTAGAGGATGGAAAATGTACTGGTTTTGGCTGAGACAGAGTTAAATTTATTCACATTAGCTGGTATGAGACTTGTGGGTCTTGCTGCTCTGAAGTAAACCCGAATGAGAAGAATTTGAAGAGTTCCTTGACCCAAGGACAGCAAGGACGGAAGAGAAGGAAGTGGGCCAAAGACTGTTCCAGATCTTTATAAATAATATGTCTCATTAGGCCTAATTAACTATATATTGGCTAGCTTCTAGATGCCAGCTGAGTAAACATATACCTAATTGTATCTTATGAAGTAATTATTATGAAAATGTCATGGTAACAATAGATAAGCACATATCATAGAAAAATATATAAATATGTAGAGAAACATCAATAAAGTGGATACTTGTAGCATTCATATTAAGTGTATTGCAGTATCTCAGCTCCGTCTCCGCAACAGAGACTATATTTTGAATTCATGCTGGAAACTGCTGCTGAAAAAGCCAAGCTCAATAAACAATGCCAATTTGACTATAAAGCAAGTATTCTTATTTAGCAGTGCTGGAGTATGCAGAGGATAATTCCACTTCATGTGTCCAACTATGAAGGCTGGTTACATGACTTTTATACTGTTTAAACATACATATTCATAAAGATTCTAGGAAATAGTGGTTAGATTCTGGAAAATACTGGTTAAACATACATATCCATATAGATTCTGGGAAACACGTTACATATTCTTTTTTTTTCTGAGAACTCATCATCATAGTTAATCACCCACTATCATATCACAGTTACTCTGTGTCTTCAGAAGACTCTAGTAGCCTTTATCTCCTCCATTGTGTCAGTTTCTTTAAGATATAGAATACTTGATTTGTTGTTTGCTGCAACTAGTAAACCAGCTAAACTCATGTTACAATCACATTCTTTCTAAGTGTAAGTTGGACAAGATTTGCTTAAGATTATTATCATCATCATCATCATCATTATCATTATATTATTACTATTATTATTGTTACTATTACATAAGCTAATTCATTCCCTTATCATAACAATTTATTCCTTCCTTCAACATAGTGTTGACACACAGGGATATTTTAGTTATTGATGAGCAGTGCTTACACTGTGTCAAGTACTTTCCTGCTTCTCACAACACCTTGCCTATGATCAAGCTGGGGATGCACGGGGAGTTGAGGGGACACAACATTGGGTCTATTTCTTTCTTTTCAGATCTAAATGCACCAGCTCCACCTTTCTCAGGAAAATCTCACTGTAACATAGCTGACAGAAAGATCTTCTCTCTTATCTCCAGCTGGACAAGTAGTAACATTTTCAATACACCTTAGCAGCTGAAAGCTGGAGAGTGCTGCAACAATGAAATGCTAAGGTAACAAAAACAGCAAACAAGACATGCCTGAGCCACAATAAAAACAGTCACTCCACCTCTGCTTTGTACCACTGCTGCGCCTGAGCCACCCTAGCATCAGCATGGCAGGTTTCTGATCCCTAAGTGGTCCAGTTTATTACACAAAACCACAGAAAACCCCCAATTTTATTTTTTCTTGGTGGGAAAGTTTTCCTAGAGGAAAAGAGTACCTTTTGCACTACAGAAAAAGCAAAATAACAAAACCAATTTTTAAAAATGTACCAAATAGTTGTTTGAGCTAGGTAAACACAGTTGCAGAGAAACTGTAAACATAACCAAAGAATAATAGAATGATAGAGTACTTTGGGTTGGAAGGGACCTTAAAGATCACCTAGTTCCAGCCCCTATGCTATGGGCATGGACACCTCCCACTGGGTCAGGCTGCCCAAGGCCCCATCCAACCTGGCCTTGAACACCTTCAGGGATGGGGCAGCCACACCTTCCCTGGGCAACCTATGCCAGTGTTTCACCTCTTTCATTGTGAATGAATACCTGCTTATGTCTAGCCTAAACCTGCCCCTCTGCAGTTTAATGCCACTGCCCCTCGCCCTATCACTACAAGCCTTTGTAAACAGTCCCTCCCAGCTTTCTTGCAGCTCCTTTCAGGTACTGGAAGGTTTCGAATAAGGCCTCCTCCGCCGCCGCCCCACCCGCGATCCGCCGCAGGGCGGGGACGCGACCGACGCGGAAGCAACTACGCAGTAGAGAAGCGACACTTGCAAGCCCCAGTTCAAGTCAGGCACCTGGCCACACCCCCTCCCGGCCGGCCACGCCTCTCACCTTAGTCACGTTCCACGGTCACGCCCCCTGCTGCGCGGCGGCCGCTCCTCCAGCCTCGCCCCGCCTCCATTGGCTACGCCCTCGTCGGACTCGCCCCCCGAGTCTGGCCCCGCCCCCAGGGGCGGAAGTGCCAGTGGCAGGGCCGCGACAGGGAGAGGTGCAGCTTCCGGTGAGGCACAATGGCGGGGAGGCAATAGCTGCGGCTGCGCTCGGCGGCCGGTAAGTGCCCGTTTTTCGGTTAGCGGTGGCCAAGCGAGGCTTCCATCAGCGGCGGGACGCGTTTCCTGGCGCCCTCTCGCTCTTCCCTGGGCCGCGGGTGCCTGGCAGAGGCGGGTCCGCCGCCCTGCGCTAGCTGCGCGTCCGCCGGGCCTTTCCCGGGCCTCCGGTGTTTGCGGGGTAGCTGGGGGCCTTCAGCAGCCCCGGGGCGGACGGCGAGGGCGGTGACGACGCCGCGACCGTCGGCCCAAGACCAGGTCCCTTTGGCGGCTTAGGACGGCGCTGCCCGCGGCTTCTGGCTCCGCACGGAACCGCGTCGTCCCCCAGGTGCCTTGCTGCTAGCCCTCCGAGGCAGCGCCCCCGCCGCGGCTCGGCCGGGTCAGCCTGTCGCATCGTGAATACAAGCCAGAAGTGAGTGCGAACTCTGATTCTCTGCTCCCTTCCAGCGCAGGGACTATGTCATCATCTAGTTTGGCAACTGGTGTGGCTGTTGCGTCTTACTCTGAAACGAGCTGGGTTTAGGTCACTCTGAAGCTCGGATTTAATATCAGATTTTATATTAAAACGGGAAAGAAGCTCACTCTTTGAGTTTGAAACTTTTTTCAATACTTGGCTGGAATATCTGCATCTCCACAGTCATACATAACTAGCGATAAATTCAAGTCTTTAGGACAGGAGTTATCTTTGGTTTGTTACACATGTAAAAGCAAAACGCTACTTCCGCATTAGAGGAGGACAAATGCTAAAAGTCTCAAGTCTATAGGAGGCAGAAATCGAGATGGCTAGGCCTGCAGAACTTAAGGAAACAAACAAAAAAACCCCCCCAGAGTTTAAGGACATCAGCCTCCCTATTCTCATACTAAAGGCAAGAGAAGGAAATTTTCTGCTGTCTAGGTGCTTCTTGTAAATACCTTCCAGTCTGCTCTTTTTCCTTAAGCAAATGCATATCTTTTGATAGAGAAAACCTTTATTGCTTGGTTATATGTGGCTATATTTAAATCATACAATATTCAATGTTGATATGACTACTGCTGCTTACATGCATTTAACTGGTATCTTCCAGATAACTTCCCCTTTCACAATGGACACAGGTTTATGCTAACATTGGAGTTAAAGCTCCCTGGAAATTATTTACAGTAAGAACATGGATGTGACCAAAGGGTGTGGGAATCAAATTGGTAGCCTGGTGTTTTAGAAAGTATTAAAACAATATGGAGTATGACTGCTTAATGTGAGACCTTGGAATGCTGGTCTAGGTAAAATGTGCAGAATGCACTGGGCAACATGACATTGTTTCTTAACCGTTGTGTCAGCTTTGCCTGACAGAGATTGCCATTCAGCTTTTACACCTCTGTCTCCTCTAATCACAATTTTAATTTTTAGTAAGGTGAATAGTGTCTACTTTGGGGAAAGAGGGATAAACAGATAATGTAGAATGGCTTCGGGTCTGTTCTCATTCTTGTCTCCTGCGTATTCTACATGCTGCAAAGTTCCTTCTTTTGAAGTTTTCTTGTACCGAGCTGGGACTTTGATGTCTACTCTTAAAAGTGGTTTTCTGTTCTAACGGTGTATAGACTTCAAAGCCCATAAAAGTTATAGTCTATCCCTGCATTTTGTTAACTACTCATAGGTGTTAGACATTTTAAGAGGAGAAACCTAGCTGGGTTTTGAACTGTCTTTTGTTTGGCAGGAGCCAGTTTTGCTTTCCAGCAAGACTTGCTTGCCTTCATGGAATTGCAAAGCCTGGGCTTTGTTGAGATTTCTGTAACATATTATTGTTATATGTTAAAAAGTTAAAAGTTGTATTTTAAGATTAATCAAGTGATACAAACTCTTTTTTTTTAACTTCTAGGTGAGGATCACTGAGTTGAATAGCAGTAACCATGGGAGATGCTGCAAAACTTTGCTTTGCCAAACAAAATAAGGAACAGGATATTTTATGTCAAGAAGAATTAAAAGAGAGTCCATTACAAAAAGGCTACAGAGTCATGGATGAATATGGAAATGTACATAGCAATATAATAGATACCAGCCTGCAAAAGAAAAAGGGAAGACCAGGTTGTTATGGAACCAGTCCCAGGCGAGGGCCACACAGGGTTTTGAGTAGCCCAAATTCTCTTAAAAATACAACTTACAGTCAAGGGTCAAAGTTAAGTGATACCCAAAGAGACCAGATGAAGAAGTGGGTACCTAATGACCATCAGGGTACTTTGGAAAACTGGAGAGAGTACAGATCTGTTGCCTGGATTCCTGCACATAGCAGGACAAGAAAGGACTCTTTTCATGAGGCTGAAGGTGCTGGAAACAGAAATGTAAAACAACAAATTCAGGAAGGCATTATGAATGAAGATGTGCCAGACATCCAGAAAGGAGGCTCTGGTAATCACCATGTTTGTTTGCTTCCACATAGCTATCCAGTAAAGTACCTTTTTGTGTTTTTTACTGAAAAGTAAAATTTCAGTATTCACTGTTAAGCAAAAAGATCTTTTTTCCTTGATATATATTGCCAACTGTTGCTGCAGAATTTCTTAGTCTATTGTGGTTGTCTTTGCAAGTTAGTCAGTAAGAGGTAGGAGTAAGTAGGTTGCAACATCTGCTAGCATCCCTGTCTACAGTTTTCTGGGTACAATATGATTCAATCTGTCAAGGCTGGTATAGGATGTTTTGGTTAAGCTGATACAGGGTAAGATTTTGGAGCTTCCACTGAGGTCTGTTTACACCAAATCTTAATGAAGATTGAAAATGATGTCTCCTAGGTCTTGTGACAACTCAATCTTAGCAACAGTAATATATCTTTGACGCAACTGATTCACAGAATCACTAGGTTGGAAAATACGTCTTGGATCATCAAGTCCAACCATTCCTATCAATCACTAAACTGTGCCCCTCAGCACCTCATCCACCTGTCCATTAAGCACCTCCAGGGAAGGTGACTCAACCCTGGGCAGCCTCTGCCAGTGCCCAGTTACCCTGATGTCAAGTTTGAACCTCCCCTGGTGGAGCTTGAAGCCATTCCCTCTTGTCATGTCCCCACTCACTTGGGACAAGAGGCCAGCTCCCTCCTCTCCACAACCTCCTTTCAGGTAGTTGTAGAGAGTAGTAAGGTCTCTCCTCAGCCTCCTCATCTCCAGGCTAAACAACCCCAGCTTCCTCAGCTGCTCTTCGTAAGACTTGTTCTCTGGCCCGCTCATCTGCTTCATCGCTCTTTTCTGGACTCACTCCAGAGCCTCAACATCCCTCTTGTGGTGAGGGGCCCAGAACTGAGGTGTGGTCTCACTGGTGCTGAGTACAGAGGGAGAATAACCTCCNACACTTCCACCCAGCTTAGTGTCATCCGCAGACTTGCTAAGGGTGCCCTTAATGCCTTCATCCAGGTCATTGATAAAGGCATTGAACAGGGCTGGACTCAGCACTGAGCCCTGAGGAACCCCACTTGTAACTGGCCTCCAGCTGGATTTGACACCATTTACCACCACTCTCTGGGCCCGGCCAGCCAACCAGGTTTCCGCTCAGGAGAGTGTGCGCCTGTCCAGGCCAGTGGCTGATAGTTTCCATAGCAGAATGCTGTGAGAGACTTTGTCAAAGGCTTTGCTGAAGTCCAGGAAGAAACTTCCACAGCCTTTTCCCTCATCCAGCAGCCGAGTTATTTTGTCATAGAAGGTGATCAGGTTAGTTTGGCAAGACCTGCCTTTCATGTTTAATGTCACTGTTCTGCTAATCCCCTCTTCACCCAGCCTAGAACTGAAAAACCTATCATCTCATGACTACTTTGTCCTAAGCATCCTCCAACCATCATATCCCCCACAAGGCCTCCTCTGTTCATGAACAGGAGGTCAAGGGGGGTGCCTTCCCCTCAATTCTTCATGCATTTTTGACTTCTCTGTAGGCTGTTGGTACTAATAATGAGAGTATGAGCCCAAAGTGCTGAAATGCACGAAAGAACAGGCTAAGAAAAGGTAAAGTGATCGGTATCATGAGATCTTCATTGAATGTGAGTATGAGAAGGAAGTGTAAGTAGATCAAAGCAGAAAGATGAAGCTTTAAAGGGAATACAATTACATAAGAAAAACTACAGCACAGATGAGGTGCTGCTAACACAGTACAACTGCCTGTTAGCAAGAAATCAGTCTTATTTTAGTGAAGACTGAGGACCAAATACTTGATTTACCCCACTGAGACGGAAAGCTATTGCTCATTGATACCAGGATGTTCAGGAATTAAATGTCCTTTCCCTTGATATCAGTTGTCACTAAAGAGGTAAACTGTGAGCAAGTGCCCTGTGTGCCTCAGTGTTAGAAGTTGCACATTTAAGCTAAACTTCAGATGAGTAGAAAGCAGAGTGGAATACTACTGCAAGTTCTAAAATTTACTGGCTCCATTCAGCTTCCTTCAGTGAAACTTAAGGAGCTCACTGGAGTAGGTTTTTGGAACTGCCAGCAATCATACCTGAGAACTTAATCGGGAGAAGTGAGCTACTGATGTATAGGAGAGGGAAAGTGCGTCTTTATTAGTAGAATTTAAAAATGGGACACAACTTTTATCTTTGCAAATTGTTCTGGAATAAATTTTGAAACCTACTATGAGTATTTGAAAGGTAACAAAGAGAGGAGTGGCAGTAAACATGGATTAGTTAAGAAAAAGGTATGCCAGGTCCTTCTAATTTATTTCTTTAAAATGATGATCAGTCCCCTGTGGATATGGGAGAAGTAGTTGGTGGATACTGCTAGTACTATAGTACTGTAAACACACATGGCAGTCCAGTAAGTAAACTAGAAGAAAAATCTCTAGATTATATTAATATAAGAGACTTGCAGAGTGAATTAGGTAACTATGCTCAGAAAATAAAAGATTTTGTCAAAATTATAGGAAGCATTGAACAAGCATGTGTGAGGATTCTGTTCGATGTTTATTGTACTATTCTGATGATGAATGAGAACAGCATGCTTATTAATTGTGTGCTTTTAAATTTGAATATGCTGTGGAGCTAGTAGGAACTGAACGCAGAAAAGCAGGAAGATAAATTACAAGAGCTTTGTGCAATTAGAGAAATGACTTACATGTAGGATGAAATAAAAAAATACTTGCAAATGCTGTTGCTTTAAGTAGGAATGTCAACTGCACAAAAAAAAGTAGGAAAAGTTATTGGAAATGGTTTTGTCATCTGAAATTCTGCTGAATCAGAAAATGATAATTAGTAGTCAGTTGTCATGGTGTTGTGAGGCGAAGAAAAGCAAGAATGCCAGCGCACATAGGAAACGACTGTAACAATCCTCAATCTTTCTGAGGAAGGAAAGGGTAGGGGGACTCAGTAATAGTTGTAAGCTATCTAGAAAGGTATTAAAAATCTGATGTGGTAATCGGGTTTGCATCTTTCCAACAGATGAGATACAAAGCAGTGGGTGTTAAATTAAGTAAGGAAACTTCAGATAAGGCATAAGAAGTAATTTTTTAATGGTACAGCTAGCAAAGTACTGTAGATGTCTGAACAGCTCATAGAGTGTGTACCTCAAGGCCTTTAAGAACAGGTTAGGTGAGCATTTCTCAGGATTAACAAAGTTCATTTCTTCCTGCTCCAAAGCACAGGCATGGCATGGCATAGCTAATCTCTTGAGGTCCCTTCAAAAACTCTAGTTCTCTGTCAAGTGCCAAACAATTACTAAAAATGTTTCCTTTAGTGTTTTTTATTTTTTTACTTGAAATCTTTTATTGCAGTTGTCACTTTACCTTCGTACCTTTTTACAGTAGCTCATAAAGAAGGAATTTGCCATATCCAAGGCACTAATTTTTCTGCAGGAACTTTAATTTCAACTTCAGTTTAGTACTTATTTAGTCATTAACCTCTAAGTAGATTGTCACTACAGTAACTACCAAATATTAAAAGTATTTCTTTACTTCGCAATTTTTTTAAAGTTATTTAGTGGCTACAAAAATAATTGGTAAGCAAGTGGTTGTCACATGCTTTTTTGCAGTGGCATTCCATTAATACAGTTTTTTTCTCTGAGTTCTGTCTATGGCAATTAGTAAAGTTGAAGTCAAGAAACTGTACTGTGTCTTAGTAACTTGAGCTGGAGAATTGGCATGGAAAATGGGAGGAATCTATAAAGTTCAGACCTAGTCCCAAGTCAGTCCTCAGTTCCTGCTCCTTGGAGCTTCCTTTGGTGTACTGTTCCTGCAGCCCAATAAATCTTAGTTCTGTGTATTCCAGCATGCGCTGCTGCTAATAGAACTTGCAACATTCATCTCTTGTTCCTGTCTACAACATTGGCACATACATGCTACTTGGCAAACTGAATCAAGCAGCTGGTTGAAAACACACAGCCAGGTTGTTTCCCATTTGCCACTTACTAGAGATAATTGTGATTGCAGGGGTGTTCTATGTGTAAGGAAGGAACTAATGTCTGAGAAGAAAGTATTCAGATGCACTTAATTTTTACTGTAGTGAGGTTTTAGCTGTAAGAGATTTTTATGATATTCTTGAATAAGACTGAGATGATGGGGTAGTGTAGTCTGGCCTTACACAGTGCATCTTATTACACTGAAATGTTCCTGGCATGACCAGCAGGTCCAGGGAGGTNNNTACCTGAAAGGAGGTTGTGGAGAGGAAGCTGGCCTCCCAAGTGACAGGGGACAGGACAAGAGGGAATGGCCTCAAGCTCCACCCAGGGGAGATTTAGGCTGGACATAAGGAAAACAATTTTCACATAAAGGGTCATTGGGCACTGGAAGAGGCTACTCAGGGAGGCAGTTGATTCACCTTCCCTGGAGGTGTTTAAAAGATGGGTGGACAAGGTGCTGAGGGGCATGGTTTAGTGATTGATAGGAATGGTTGGACTCGATGATCCGGTGGGTCTCTTCCAACCTGGTTATTCTATGATTCTCTGAAAGGAACTTTGTAGACATATTTGGTAGAGCAATTTTGGTTTATCTTTTTTTTTCCCCCATTATTACAAATTATGCTATTATATGGGGGTCTAAGGAAGTCTCAAACTTTCTCTTAAACGGGGTACTTCAGAAATTCCATGCAACTGGATATCCTGCATACCTATTCAAGCGACTGGTGAGATATGATCTAAAGTCAGATCCGAAGTCATATGTGAAAATCTGACCTGTGTGTATCCATTCCTGAGGTTATTTTTACGGGTATTCTTTGGACTACTAGCAATCCCTACTTCAAAATGTATTTCAAAATGATGACAAAATTTGCTTAAAAGTAGAAGTGGTATTGGCATTAATTTGTCCTTCAACTTTTGCCGTGAAAAAAACTCTAAGCGAGTTTATTCTGCCAGTTTTATGCCTTTATTAAGCAACATATACATATATGTAGCAAGTTATTTCCTTTTTTTACTTACGTAACCAATAGGGATTTTCTTTCGTTTGCCTGATTAATAATGTGAAGATACTACTACACTGTATGCTGATTTGATAGGCAAATAACACTAATAGACAGTTATTACTGGTGATAATAAATTGTTGTATGTCAGTGAAGCCATGGCAGTACTATATCATAGTGCTTTTAGTTCTTAAAAATTGTTTAGGCTGGCCTACACTCACTAATTCTGTGATTTTTGTAGTGGTCTATGGGTCAGTTCACTTCTAGCTTGTTCATCTACCTAAGCCTGACCACACATCCTGAAATGTTTGGATATATTCTACCATTTCATTATGATACACAAGTGTGTCTTTACTACACAGTGAAATCAATTGCTTGTGGGTGAGGAGCTCGCCAATTTTAACAAAGCTGAATAAGGCTGGTGACTTCTAAGGGGTAAATTGGTGTTGTTCAGTATTTGAGAACAAAGGTGTTAAAGGTTATGACATAAACATACGCTCTTGCTGTTATTGACTTGCACAGCACAGATCACGATACCTTGCTGGGTAGCTGATTTGTATTTTCTTTGACTCACGGGTAAGTAGAATGGTAATTAAAGAAAAAATTGAATACTGCATAGTATTTTGAAGTTTTTTGATGTATTTGCTCTCTTATTTCTTTGTAAGAAGTGAAGCAGCTTAGGAAACAAAGAAGATCAAGAAAAACTAGAAAAGATGAATATGATCAAGATGAAGTAGATAATCCAGTCGTAGATGAATCTGTGCTGTCAGCAAAAGAACTTCTAGGATTGCAGCAAGCTGAAGAACGGTTGAAGCGAGACTACGTTTGTAGACTGAAGAAGGTGTTTTTACTTGTATAGTCCTCTCCTATTTTTATTTTTTTCCTCTAAATACAGTATAGAGGGTACACAAGTCTTTTTTCTGGCTGTGTCTATAAGTCTATTAGAATTCATATAACTTACAAAATGGGTGCAGTTAATTGTCAAGAAAAGACAGGTTATCCTTTGTTTTTTACTGAAATAAATCTGGATTGAGCAGTATTTTAAGCACAAAAATTTCTGTTACTTTATTTCATTACTTAACATCAGAACACTAGATGCTTGGGTGGTAGACGAGAAAAAATTACGTTTATTCATTTTACGTATTCTTCCATGGGCACTGGGTATTTACCACTGTAAAAGACAAGGGATTTGGCTTGATTGACCCAGTATGACCATTCTTCTGGCATTTTATTTGATACGCAGCCTTCTAACTGTAAGGGTGGAGTTAGGAAAGCTGAAGTGAGTGTTTCTGAGCATCAGAATTAGTCATTCAGCTTAGCCTAGAGTATTCAATGAATGAATGAAGGTAATATCTTTCTGTGTTTTTGAAGATTTTTTACTCTTTATTTTAGCAACCTCGAAGCTACCCATTAGCAAAATACACCTGCAAATTGTGTGATGTTTTGCTTGAATCAGTGGCTTTTGCTCATAAGCATATTAAAGAGAAAAGACACAAGAAAAGCCTAAAGGTGAGTTAAGGATGAGGAAAAGTATAAAATGCAAGCTAATGAAACTGTCCTTACCTTACTAATGGTAATGAAACTGGACTGCTTCTAAAATCATTCCTCATTTTTTACCACGTTTGAATCTTTTAAAAAACTATTATACTGGTAAAAAGAGTAAGTTTGGGATCTGGACTTTACTTTGCCCTCAGCTTTGGAATTGAATTTGTACTTTTTCATGCCTATTAAAGGAAGTCCTTATTTAAAGTATAGCTTGGTAATGCTTTGCTACTATTGACTGAAGTGTAATAAAAAAGCTGTACTAACTGACTCTTCTGTTTTGCTGTTTATAATTCTTATTGTATATTTCATTTGTATATTTCAAAAAATAAGAGTTTTGATCAGGTCTAGAGCAATAAGGAATAACTATAACCAAATATAGTTGGTATGGCAGAATTGGAAATTATAACCTGTATGTCAGGGTGAAGATTTCAATTCAGAAATACTTTGAATGAGATTAAGAACTTGTTACAGACTTTTTTATAAGTATAGGAAATAGGTTTGTTTTGAACATAAATATCAAAATAATTTCCAGTATAGCTTCAATTTACTTCATATTTTTAATTAAATGTCTTCCTTCTACTTTCCATTTCCTTTCCTTTTTCTATATTTACTTCCAAATATCTCCCATTATCTGGAAAATGTCTAGTGGTCATAGTTGGGAGGAGTTGCAGGCTTTCATTCTATCATATTGAACAGCTTAAGAGAATCATTAAAATGTATGTCCTGTCTTTAAAGGAAAAGCAAGAAGAACTGCTGCTGACTGCTCTGCCTCCTCCTACGCCTTCCCAGATAAAAGCTATTGGTGTTGCTATTGAGAATGTAGTGCAGGAGTTTGGCTTAAATAACAAAGATTTAGAAGAAAGACTCAACATTAAAACAATGATGGAAAATCTACTGCGTCAAAAACTGCCAGGTATCCTTTGCAATTCATTTTTTAATTGTAGAAATGACGTGTTAAAACAAAAAAGCAGTTGCCTATAAGTGGAAAATGTAATTAAACTGACTAGCTAAATTCTAAAAGAGTATGTTTAGTTACTAGTCTGTTGAGTGACATGATGGGGCAATATAACCCTGTGTAATTACAGTGGTGCTCATGACTCAGACCTGTAGTAATACATGAAGATGAACAGGACACAGAGGGGACAATTGATCCTTATGATAAGACCTCATTAGCAACAGCATGGAAGACAAGGTTTACTAAAACAACTGTGTTCTTTTGGAAGACCATCTGTATTTCCTGTGGTTACAAAACTTAGATGTAGGTTTAGGATCTACTGACAATACCATAAAATAGCTACAGACTTAGAATTAAGTATAAAGTAAATGCAGTATAATTCTTTTTATTGCAGAATGCTCATTAAGATTGTATGGCTCCTCCTATAGCAGATTTGGTTTCAAAACTTCGGACATAAACATAGATATCCAGTTTCCTGCCAGCGTAAGTAAGACTATTTTAAGTATGTCTAAGTGGTTTTGAATTCCTGCACCTTTATATAGGTTATAGTTTAAATATAACTTAGTGAGGTAATAGCACTTTTTATGAAAATGTATTGGTTGAAACAATCGTACCACATTAAAATGATCTTGAAGTCACTTCCTTGCTTCATACACCAGTTGTCGTCAGGCAGTATAATGCACCTTTGTTTTACCGAATCTTCTTTCTGAAAAACTGAGAACACTTAAAACATCTAGATATGGATCATTATTTATCTTTTTTTACAGCTGGATCAAATGGCATTTCCATGATCTTGTTTTTGTACTCATACATGCACATCAGAGTTTGATTGCTGCATTATTTTTGAGACATGAAACCATCTTACATTATTTATATGTGAAGTAATTTTAAGTCTTGATTTGTCATGATAGTTGTTTCAGTACATCTTTGTGCTTAAATATTGAAAAGAAATTAAGGACTCTGAAAAGCTTTTGATTCCATACTTGAATTTATTCCTGCTGTAGTTGATTTGCAGCCTCATAGTTAAAATTCAGCATTACCTCTAGGAAGGAAAGATGGAAACATTGTAGGGAAAAAGAATGGTCCGAGTTCCTAAAGTCCAGATAATTTAAAAAAGCTACGTTTTTAATCTTTGATGTGAGGTAGATATGCTGTGTCAGAAGGCACTCATATTTAAGTAAACTGAAAGAGTACTTCTGGTGTCTTTTTTTTCCCCACAACCATGTCTTCTACAGAGGTAAAAATAGCTTCATTTACAATTACTTCAGGAATTTTTTTTTTCTTCAATTGTATTCCTGTTAAATAACCAAGGACTAAGATTTTTCCAAGCTGCTGTTTTCATAGAATCACAGAATCACTAGATTGGAAAGGACCCACTGGAACATGGAATCCAGCCATTCCTATCAATCACTAAACCATGCCCCTCAGTACCTCATAGACCCGTCTTTTAATCACCTCTAGGGAAGGTGACTCAACCACCTGTTCCAATGCCCAGTGACCCTTTCCATGAAAAAAATTCCCTGATGTCAAGCCTGAACCTCTGCTGGCAGAGCTTGAGGCCATTCCCTCTTGTCCTTGTTTCCTTCCTACCACCTTCTCTGGAAGAAGAACAGAAGTAACCTAGGGATGATGTTTTAAATTTTTTTTCGATTGTCGGAAATCACTTTTTTGACAGAAGTTTTTGATATGAAAGCAGTTTTATTAATTTTATTGACAGATGACTCAACCAGATGTTCTCTTATTTGTGCAAGAGAGGCTTCAGAACAGTGGTAAGAAAAAATCGCTGCCTTCTCAATTTTGTTAAACTATTACTACTTAGTTTTGTTGAAATCTAACAGGTAAATCACACACCCTTTTTTTAAAAAAAAAAAGTGTGACTGACAAATACTGCAGGACGTAGCATTTTGGCAGAAATAGCTTTGGTCTGGTATTCAGTTTTATGACTACTTTATTAAGTTCCATTATTTGTGTTGATAAGAGAACTTCCTTGTGGGAGGGTTTCTTCATTATAAGTGAAGACATCATTAAGGGAGACTACTGTCTTTCTTTCCCCAGACTGATGTTATCTGTGTGGTACAGAAAGTAGCCTAAGCTCTTCTAATTTGATCAGAAACTTGGTAATAATGTACTCCAGATTGTGGTCGCTTTTTCTATAATGATGTACACGTGCCTGTTAATGCAGGGAGGCCATGTATGAATGGCTGCATAGACACATGTTTTTCAGGTAATGAATATAAATCTATGCAGTACTACAGGCAAGTGATGTTTAAAGTCTTAAAAATATATGCACCTAAACAAATTTAAGCATATGTAGACAAAAAATGAAAAGGTGGGAAAAAACCTTTCTATTTAAATGGAGATCACAAGGAGTAGCTTTACTGCTTTCTTGCCTTGCTTTATGCTTGTGGAGATAAAGCCATATGGTTCCAAATGTATATTAAATGTCTATATTTTTCATTGCCACACGTGCTCCTGTTGTATGTGCATCTCCTTGTCTGGTGAGATGACCATTATAGTCTTTGAGAACTTGAGATTATTGTTCAGCCAGGTAAGAGGAATGAAGACACAGATCTCTTAAGAAGTTTGGATGTCTAGTGTGTTTTGAAAGCAGGCAGTTGTTGCATTAACATCCTGTGCAAAGCCCTTCTAAGGGAGATGCAAGACACAGGGACAGAGCATTAGGTATCTGAAGTACCACAGTGGCAAAAGCAAGATGTTTTTCAAAGAAGTCAGGTGTCCCAGTGGGTAGGTAAGATCAGGAAGACCTTGTCATTTTAGAGTTTTTGAGTTGATTATCTAAAATTGTTTCACAATTTCCCCTCTACCTGACCCAGTGAAACAATTATGCATCAAAAAAGAAGCCCATTTTGGATCAATAGATCAGTAAATTCTACCTGGAGAAAGAACTGCAGCAGCATCTTTACTTTTTTAGTGTTAAGGTAAAAATGTAGCTGAATTGTGTAATATTTGGAAACCTGTATAAAGAAAGAAAGAAGGAAGAAATTAAAAATTAGGTATAACAAGAAGACATGACATCCTGTCAGTAAGCCTATTCTTTACTTCTGTAGAGTGTTTCTAGATTACCAAGGAAAATAAACTTGAATAATTTCTTTGTCTAGTACTGATGCAACGCTCTGTATTTTTCATCCTCCACACTAGTAATTGTTTTACAAGTGTTATTGGTCTGTCTGTATGCCTGGGTTACTGGAGCCAGCACTTCACCAAAATACACCTGCTTAATTTTACCTACTATGTATATTAATATTGAAAAGTTCTATTTCTTGAGGATTTTCTTAACAGTACTTATCATAGAGTATTAACTCTCACGTATGAGAAATTTGCTTTAGAACAGTGACAGGATTAATTTATTAGATGTACTGAGTTATATGTCTCAAAATTTGTAATTTTATTAATAAATTGGGGTTCTAGTTGTACTCCTAGTTGCATCTAGTTCAACGTATTTATTGTCAACGTGGTGCTTAGTATTACTTCATTTTCTTTCTTTTCTAGAATCTTTTACAGAAGTTGATGCAGATTTCCATGCTAGAGTACCAGTGGTGGTGTGCAGAGAAAAACAAAGGTTTCAGTTGTCACTTTGTGTTCTAATAGTATATAGAAATGTAACTTATATGTACCAACATCTGAAAAATGACATTTCTGTACTAAATTATTACAGTTCCTTGGATCTTGAAACACAAACTAACACTCATGGGCAAGTCATTCCTAGCCTAGAATAAGAGGGTAAGGGTTGTTCTGTCCTTAGCTGTGTACTTCCTAATCCCTTCGACCATTACGGCTTCCAGCATGTACCCTCACCCTTCCATTTGGGATAACTACTCAAGTAGAAACTTTCCTTACAGATAATATGGTTACTGTATTAGATTATAGATTTCTGTAAGGTCAAGATCAGTTTGCTTAGCTTCGCTGGTATCTTGAGAACAAATGAAAGATGTTTCATATTGCCCATTTAATGGATATCTCTTAAGATTCGTGCAATGTTCTAAAAACAGCTACTGGTATGAAAATATTACCAGTTATTTGCTGCTGTTTTGATCTTTTTTATAATGTTTTATAATGTCTCTTATGCTGTGGAAACAGCATAGAAACTGTTTTCTGAGGGGTATGAGATGGGAAGATGTTTTTGATTCATGAAGCAAATTAGTACTGCAATTTTTTTTTTAGTTCAATGAATTAATATCATTAGAAACAAATAGTTAAATTTAAATTGTATTTGAAAAAACATTTACAGAAAGTTGTAATGCATATATTTTCAGCCTAACCATAAATCAAATCACTTTTCCATGCTTCTTTTAATGTAGATACAGTGTCTTTGAGGGGCTATTATGTCTTTCCTTACAGCTGCCTTCTACACTTTTTTGTCAGATATCATCTGGCATGTGACTGTTCTTTGTTTCCTTTTGGGTTTTAGTGGCCTTATTTGCAAAGTGAGTGCGGGGAATGAGAATGCTTGGCTGACAACAAATCATTTGGCTACACTTGGAAAACTGGAACCTACTATAGTACCTTTAGTGATTGCCTTCAGGTACTGGGCAAAGGTAAGTGTGGTTAATATTCTTCTGAGTACATACTGAATTAAAATTGATATTTAGTTGGTTTAGAACTTTATTATTGGTTTAGAAAAATTGTTGGAACTTTCTTTAGGAAAGCTATTTGAATTTTTTATAGATAGTACATTTTATAAATGATGTGACTATCATTTGTGTGTTATAACGTTCCACTAAATATCAGAAGTGGAACTAGAAGCTTCAACCAGTGGCATACAGACTAAGTATCCTGCTCTGTTACCAAACAAGTCAGAGGAATGTATATGAAAGGGAATTACCAGTTTCTCATAAACTTAGTACATCATGGGGGGAAAAAAAAAAGCTGCTTGTTTTCATATGGAGATTAAAACTTTCTTTTGAATTAAAATAACTTGTTCCAAAACTTTGTGCTTGCAATTAAAATATATGATTCAAGAAACATCGGAAAACTTATTAGATCTACATAAAAATAAATCATGCGAATGTGCTGTATGCTATCTGGTTTGCGGTTTGCCAGTCTGCATCCTATGACTCTTCCACTAAAAGTATTATGGTAATCATAGGGTCATAGAATGTTTTGGATTGGAAGGAACCATAAAGGTCATACAGTCCAGTCCACCTGCAGTGAACAGGGACATCTTCAACTGGATTTAAGCAGTTTAAGTGAGGTTTAACACAGCCAAATGCTGAGTCCTGCACCTGGGGCACAACAACCCTATGCAGAGCTACAGACTGGGTGAGGTCTGTTTGGAGAGCTGCCAGGAGGAGAGGGACCTGGGGGTGTTGGTCGACAGCCGGCTGAACATGAGCCAGCAGTGTGCCCAGGTGGCCAAGAAGGCCAATGGCATCCTGGCTTGTATCAGAAACGGTGTGACCAGCAGGTCCAGGGAGGTTATTCTCCCTCTGTACTCGGCACTGGTGAGACCGCTCCTTGAATACTGTGTGCAGTTCTGGGCCCCTCAGCACAAGAAGGATGTTGACGCTCTGGAGAGTGTCCAGAGAAGAGCAACGAAACTGGTGAAGGGGCTCGAGAACAGGCCTTATGAGGAGCGGCTGAGAGAGCTGGGGCTGTTTAGCCTGGAGAAGAGGAGGCTGAGGGGAGACCTCATTGCTCTCTACAAATACCTGAAGGGAGGTTGTAGAGAGGAGGGAGCTGGCCTCTTCTCCCAGGTGTCAGGGGACAGGACAAGGGGGAACGGCCTCAAGCTCCGCCAGGGGAGGTTTAGGTTAGAGATTAGGAGGAAGTTTTTTACGGAAAGGGTCATTAGGCACTGGAATATGCTGCCCAGGGAGGTGGTTGATTCGCCTTCCCTGGAAGTGTTTAAGGCACGGGTGGACGAGGTCCTGAGGGACATGGTTTAGTGTTTTGTGGGAGTGGTTGGACTCGATGATCCAGTGGGTCTCTTCCAACCCGGTGATTCTGTGGTGATTCTGTGGTGCTGTGGATCAGGTTGCTCAGAGCCCCATGCAACCTGACCTTGAATGGTCAGCCTGCTCCAGTGTTTCACCACTCTCAGTGAAGAAAATTTCTTCTTAGTCTAATATTCTGCAGCTTTAGCTTAAAACTATTACCACTTGTCCTATTTCAACAGGCTGTGTTGAAAAGTTTTCACAATCTTTCTTATAAGCTCCCTTTAACTCTTGAACAGCTACAATAAGGTCTCTTCAAATTAGTTTCTTCTACAGGGTGAGCAACCCCAATACTTTCAGACTGTCCTTGTAGGTGAGGTTTTCCAGGCCTTTAATTGGTTTTGTGACCCTCTTTTGCACCCCCTCCAACATGCCCCTGTCTTTCCTTTGCTGAAGGCTTCAGAGCTGGATTTGGTGTTCAAGGTGTAGTCTCACCTGAGCAGACTGGCAGAATCTCCTCCCTCAACTTTCTGGCATGACTCCTGTAAATACCTAGGCCTTGAGAACCAGTCCAGCTCCCTAGAAGATATCTGTTTCTGTCAGGTTTTAATGTAACAGTTATGAACCGTAGTTGAATGACTACCATCTGTGATATCACTTGAAATTTATTAATGACTGTTTAATTTATTTTTACAGTTGTGCTGTGTTGATCGTCCTGAAGAGGGAGGCTTGTCACCTTATGTGTTCGCTTTGATGGTTATTTTCTTTCTGCAACAGAGGAAAGAGCCTTTTCTACCTGTCTGTTTGGGGTCGTGGGTATGTAAATTAATACACTGGATAGTATGAATGAGAGGACCAGTCACAAGTGGTGTGTCAGCTTCTTGCTATTCTGAGCAAGCCAGCCATTTCTGCAGGAATTCAGCCAGAATGTTAATTCAGCCAGAATGTTAATTCAGCCAGAATGTTAATTCAGCCAGACTACACCTAGCCTTTGAGTGCTTTGTTGTAAGGGTGTCATTCACATTCCTAGTCACTGAATTAAGTGCACTGTAACCATTTCTCTGAGTAAGGAGACCTGGACATTGAATAATGCGTTTCATAACAACCTCTTCCTCATTTGTTCAGCCTTTCTACCACACTCTTGAGAACTCTGAATTCACGTAGCTACACCCCAAAGCAGTGGCTTGGCTTTTGGTATGTAATTCTTCAAAACTGTGTAGACCACGGTTGAGCACACTAGTGTGATGTCTGCCCTAGGAATCAGACCAGAGATTTAGAGGGTATTTTCCTTGGGTTTAGAAACTGAAATGCATCTTTATATAAGGAATTGTAATGCCTACACGAAACCAGAATCTAGTTGTCCAGGACTTCATTTAAATGTTATGTTCATGGCACCCATTTTTGGCTTATAGTCACCTGTCACATATAGTGTGCGTGTTCCAATTTCCATAACCAATTACATGGGCCTTCCAACTAACAGTTTCCTTAAGCACATGACTGTCTCCTTCCTAAAGCCTCTTCACTTGAGAGAGAAATACTATAGTATGTGGCTATATCATTTAAATAACCATTTATACTTGTGTAATGTGCAAAAGCAAAGTTCTGTGACACATGGATGCCCTTGCAAAGGCACTAAATCTTGAGAGCTTTTTGTAGAGAAGCACAGGGAGAAGAGAGAAGCAGGTGGGAGCATAATTTAGGCATGGGATATCTGGTTTTAACTTTAATTCTGGTTTAATTTGGTTTACTGCCATGATAGGGAAAGGTTTAAAGTTTACATGATGTTTAGCTGTATGTTTCTTTTTGAATTTCCTTTCAGATTGGAGGATTCTCATCAAATAAATTATCTAATTTTCACCTGAAAGAAGTTGAGAATGATGCTGTGGTTTGGGAGTATAGTCCCAGTGATGATTTGCCACAAGAAGCTTCCCCGAGAAGGGGAAAGGTCTGAAACATTAAATTTACTTCCTTAGTAGTCCAGTAGTCATTGCTTTTCCCAGAAAAAGAACCATCTTCTGGTTCTGCTGCATTTGTTAACCACAAGCTGAACTAAGAGGTTGCATGGCTGCTTGGTACCATGCTTACAGTGCTTAGTTCTCGTGGCTAAGACGCTAGCAGTAAACTAGATGTTATTTCAAACTCTTAAAATGCTGGGGTTTAATCTGTTAGGGAGAATGTAGATTGTAATGTTGAAGCAATTTTATTTCAGAATTAGGTTAAAAAGTATTTCCTCTGAACTATTCTTCAAATTACATATAACAGCTTCACAAGAAACAGTATCACTAAATGGTTGAGTGTTATAACAGTTAACATTTTTTTTTCCCCGTAGAGTATTTTGTGAGCATGCAGAACTCCAATAACTGTACTTGTTGGATAAATACCTGACACTACTGACTGTAACTAGTAATCCCTCCTGCTTTCATACAACTTCAAATTTATCTGTTAAAAAACCCAACATAGCAAAATAAAACAAACAAAAAATCACAACACATGCAGGAAAGTGCTAGTTACAACCAGGAGCTCAGATGCTACTTAAATAGCTACCAGCTGCTTGGTTTAGACCTCATCTTTAGCATCTTTGCTAAATGGTGACCAAGGAATCTTAGAGCAATTATGTAATGAACAGCATAGGCTTTACTAAAAATTAGGAAGTATAATCTGTTCTGTCAGATTTAGATGTGATTTTTTCTTGGAAATTTATAAATTATTGCATAAACACTTAATTAAGCAATTGTTATTAATCATCAATGCCATTCTTTACTATTACTTCAGTCTTTCATTTTGAAGTTTTATAATCTGAGTTTATACTGTCTTTTCCAATTTTCTTAATTGCAGTTATTATTGTAATTGCAGGAGTATAGAAACAATTACAAATTCTGTAATATTACATTACAGATGAAATACAATGAAGTTTAACAGCTGAACATTAAATATTACATTAAATATTACTTAACCTTTTCTGTAATTGACAGGTTCCCTTAGTATATGGCTCAGGACAGCACTGTTCAGCACCTGCTGGTCAGCTCTGGGTGGAACTGCTTCGTTTCTATGCCTTGGAGTTCAATATGGCTGACTTGGTTATTAGCATACGAGTCAAAGAAACAGTGTCTCGTGAATTAAAGGACTGGCCTAAAAAGCGCATTGCTGTGGAAGGTATATGTCAATAAACTTCAAAGAACTGTTACTTTAATTTTCCCAGTTACTGTCTTGGCTTTTGACTTAGAATTTTTCAATACTGGATTGTGATTCCCAATAGTGTAGTAGAAATGTTTTGAAAGAATCCATTTAAGCAATGTTTCTTGGGTAGTATTTCAACATTATCAAAAGTAATTAAGTAGACTTAACAATTAACTTCAGCACAATTCATAGATCATATGTTCTACAAAATGTTTTAGAGTAACAGTAGTATATTCAAATTTTGTAAGGATGTAAGTGTGTTTTTTCTTTTAAAAAAAAGTTAACTCCTGCACTGCTAGCTCATTTCTTCTTTCCACTAGACCCATATTCAGTCAAAAGGAATGTGGCAAGGACTGTGAACAGCCAGCTAGTGTATGAGTATATCCTTCACTGCCTGAGAGCAACTTACAAGTATTTTGCTGTGCCTCACAAAAGAAGTGCAAAATTGAGAAAAAAATCCTCTCCAAATGTCAGTGAGGAGAAATCCCAAATGTTGGACCATGGACAAGGTGATATAAAGCATGAAAATTCTGAGTTGCAAAACTTGCATGGCAGAGCAAACGTAGCTGTAGCAGAAGGTTGTGTAACAGAGACTACAGGTACTGCATGCCAGGCACATAGAATTAATCCTTCAAAACTGTGCGATGGCTCGGAAAGCTTTACAGAAGAAGAACTGGCTGATGATATAAGTCATTTGGAAATTGCCCATGAAGATTCAGACTGTATAATTGAGGAAGTTATTTCTGGAGATAATGAGGATTTTAAACCAAGTTGTGAAGAGTCAGAGAGTGGAAATGAAGAAGAGGGGGGAGAACAGCATCAGAAAAGAAGATGGAATAATATCTGGACTGGTGAGCAGGGATTGGATGAAGACAGTGATAGTGGAGATCTCCCTGTTACAGCAAATGAACATGATGTAGAAACATGCAGTACTTCAGACTTAGAAGGTTTTCAAAATGCTGCACTTACAGAGAGTGATGAGTTTGGCCTAGAGTGCAGTGCTGTAATGGATGACAAGATTGACGTTGAGGAAAGTACTGAAGGTACTGATGACCTGGATGAATCCCCTGAAAAATTCCAGTGTTCCGCACAGAGTCAAATATCCCAAATTATTAACTCAGATGAGGAGGAGGAAGGGGAGCAAGAACCAAGTCTTCTAAACCAGAGAGAGTCTGGTGTTATCCTAAGAGCTGAAGATGAACTAGATAACATATACACTGGATCTGGAGAGGATGATGCACTGTCAGAGGAAGATGATGATTTTTCCATCCCAAATAAATATGAAGACAAACATTTTGAAGAAAATGTGGATGCACCTCTGTGTATCAATTTGAGTCAAGAGGATCTTGCTGAGAAGGGAAGTCTTTTAGAAGAGAACACAGCAACAGAACAATGTTTAGAGTCTGAACTCTTTTATGAATTCAGTAAACCAGCTTTCACAAAGGGCAAGGTAAGTTAGCTGTATCAGAAAGTAAGCATATTGCAATTACATGAAAGTATTGCTCAAATTCATTAAAACCGTTACAGTTTTTAAAACCAATCTTCCTTTTTGTTCATACAGTCTCCCACAGTAGTATGTAGCTTGTGCAAACGGGAAGGTCATTTTAAGAGAGATTGTCCAGAAGACTTCAAGAAAATTGAGCTTGACCCACTACCAACGCTGACACCCAAATTTTCAGTTATTCTAGATCAAGTGTGTGTCCAGTGTTACTGTAAGTTTTTTCCTTTGAATATTGTTGTGCAGTAGAAAGAATTGAAAAAAAACAATGAAGAACCACAGGCTACTGGTGTTATAAAAGGGTCTGGTTTATTTACCAAACTGCAACCAAGTGTCTTATATACAATTCTAAGGTTTGTAAGATCTTAGTGGGACTAATGAGTAGTTTATATCTGTAGAAAAACAAAATGTTTGGGTTTAACTTCCACATGGCCTGATTACTCACTTGGGCATCTTAGTATTTCTAAGGGTTTCATTTTCGGTGCGTTTTTTGACTGATGCTTTTACGTTTCTTTCTACTTTGAATTGTGTTACTGTTCTTTAAGGTGTGTTTTTTAATAAAACTTGAGTGTTTTAGAAAAAATTGAGTCAAAATACTATTTTGTAACACTTCTCCACTTCTGTTCTTTTCAGAGTGACCCACTTTTCTCCTTTCTCTCTCGCCATTTCTGACCAGACAAAATGCGTTATTTGTCTAATAAATGTTTTTCTTTGAACAGGTGTTTCTCTTCTACTTCATCCTTGCTTTCATTCCTTCGAATTTCAGTCTTCTCTTGCTTTTTCTGTCCCACCCCCACTCTAAACCTCTCACTTTCTTCATTTGAATCTTTGCTGCTGACTCTATAGATCAGTTTGCCTGAATTGTTGCCTTTTATGTTTTTTTAAGATGATTTTGCTCCAAATATTGTAGAGGATCAGGCTCGGGAAAATATAAGACAAAACTTGGAAAACTTCATTAGACAGGAGTTCCCAGGTAATTAGGCAGTTCCAGCTTTGTATTTGTACTTTGGTTGTTCATATTTCAATGTTTTCCAAGAAAACGTAACAAATACTTTAGTTCTGAACACTTAACCTGTATTGTTGCTGAGCATTTCTTCTTTACATTATTTTCTCTTTCAAGTCTTGTAAGGTTTTGATCTGAGGTTTTTTTTACTTTGTCATATATACTACTTTAGTAGGAAGGAACAATGTCAAGTTAAGGAGGAAACAAAGCAGTAGCAGTGCTAATTTATAATTGTTATTTTAGCCTTATTCATTAACCAGATTTCTTCTTGTTTTGCAAAAAAACCAATCTTTTTCCTTCCTACTGAAACTTACTGGTTTGGGAGTATTTTAAAATACAGGCATGGCATCTGACCTACCCACAGAATTTGGCTATTTCAGTTTTGTTTGTTTCCGGAGTTTTACCTGAAACACCTAGACTTCAGTTTATAGTATTTTAAAATTAACAGAAGACAGGTTTTGGCTGGAGCCTGGTATGTGAACAACTAAGTCCCTTATCTTGAAAATGTCTGTGGAAAGCAGTCCCACATACTTTACCAGATTCCAGCTCAGACCTGCCTATGGACTGTTGGAAAACTTAACTTTTTTTCCTCTGTCTGTCAGGCTGCTCATTTGATAAGTAGTAGTAGAGGTGTTCTCCTTATCAACAAAGTTGATACAAAAATAAGTTTTCATGTATCTTAAGAAGATAGTAATGGTTTCATGCCCATATTAAGCAGTGGTTTGAAGCTTTGTACAGTCCAAAGTTCTGTATTGATATATGGTCGTAACCTGTCACATCTTTTACAGGAACCAGGCTGAATTTGTTTGGCTCCTCAAAAAATGGCTTTGGCTTCAAACAAAGTGACCTGGATATCTGTATGACAATAGATGGGCTGGAAACTGCTGAGGTAGTTAGAATTATTTTTCATAATAAATGCCAAATTTTGTGGATATATTGTGTATGTAGTGTTATGAAATAATGAATTTGTTAGAGCTTTTCAGATTATGCAAATTGAAGTAGATTATTTTAGGAAGTTTTGCTGATGGTCTAGGCGTGAGTTTATAAACTACTCTTAAGAGTCAGTTTTCTTCCAAATTCTGCGCTACCATTACTTCTTGCATTAGCTGCGCAGATAAATAGCCTACTTTGTAGCATAAACAACCAGAATATGGGAGAGTGGAAAAGACTATCAATCTCTTTTTGTGCCTGGTATAAACTTCTTATACGCCTGTCTTAGGATACTATCTGGTGTTGATTTTACAAGTGCTATTTTGAAACAGTTTCTGTTAGTCACATAATCCTGCATAATGTGAAACTGTCAATTATGCAGCTTAAAGTGTAATGACAAGTAATAAAAGATTTCCCTAAGACACCTGTAGCAGATACAACTTTCACCTTTTTTCTTGATGTTTCAGGGACTTGATTGCATCAGGGTCATTGAAGATTTAGCAAAAGTTCTCAAGAAGCAGTCAGGTAACTGCTGAAAATTAAAATAAGTGGTTCTGTGTGTGTGACTTCAGTTGTAGTAAGAACGGTCTTGGGCACTATAGATAAAAATCATTCTGATAAAACTATAATGAAGAGCTTAATGTTAGTAAGAGTGAGGTTGCGTTGTGAACATTTGAATTTATCTCTGTTTGCGCATGTAGGTCTGTGAATTTATAATGTTACAAGACCACATCTCAGTTGGGCAGATCTTATTTTGACAGCCAACATACATAAGAACAAACCCTAAGTTAAAGCTTGAGGCTTCAAGTTAGTAGTTATGTTGTATTTGTATGTTTGGTGCCTAATAACTTTATAAGAAAAGGCAGGGTTTGCAATGAGAATTCTGATTGTTTTTTTAAAATTATCATTCCATAGTGCTCATTTGGGTGAGTCTTACATGAATTTAATACAAAGGACATGAACGATCAATAAAGTTTATTTTTCTGTAACATTTTGCAGATGCACAATGTTTAATTTTGAATTTAAGGATTCATAGTATAACTGTAATACAGTTTAGATGTTGCCTAAGATTTTATTTTGTTGTCTTTTCACTACAGTTTGTACAGCACAGGACACTTTTATGACTGTTTGTTTTTTGCAGTTATACGGTAATTAAACATTTCATCCTAGGTTTAAGAAATGTCTTGCCTATAACAACTGCTAAAGTTCCAATTGTCAAGTTTTTCCATGTCAGAAGTGGTCTTGAAGTAGACATCAGTCTATATAATACTCTGGTAAGGTTATTTCCTTTTTTTTAACAGAAGTGTGGGCCTGCTTCTTGAGGTGATTGTTTTATTGAGGTTTAGTAATCAACTATTTGCAATTATCTATTGCAGCTTTAGGTTTCCAACCAATCTTTTTTTAATTTGACTGGGTGGAGTTAGGTGCACAGTTGTTACTCTAGAGTTGTCATTTTTCTAAGAAAATATTAGTCCAATTTCTTGGCCAAATACATTTTTTTTAAGTTTTGGGTTTTTTCAATGTCTCTGAAAGTCAAAAGCCGTTTCCTTGAAACATCAAAGAGTCAGTTTTAGAACCAAGTATTAAACTTTCTGAAGTTTTTGTATGAGCTCAAAGGGAGTCTTGAGGAAAATGAGTCATCTTGAAATTATGCATCCATGTGGGTCAGTTGGTAACTGTCACGTTCTGGGCTCAAATCTCTTAGTTCAAGAACTTCTATCAAATATTTTGAAAATGTAGTATTAAATAAGTGCTTCTATTTCTGAAATACTGTTCTGTGAATGCTGCTTTCTACCACTTCTGTACAGATAAAGGACATTCATCAGCTTTACAACATAGCAGGCAATAACCTCATTATTGAATGCTCCCTTTCTTAATACACATTCTACTACACAGGACTTTGCACTTGTGTTTCTTGAACACACAGCTTAAGCTGAAAACATTTTATTCCTTCATTTCTTCAGACATCCTGTACTTCCTGTATGACTTTCTTATTTTTTTAGGCCTTGCATAACACAAGACTTCTGTCATCATATGCAGCCATTGATCCCAGAGTAAAATATCTGTGTTACACAATGAAAGTGTTTACGAAGGTAAGTATACTGCAGACACTCTAGAAGCAGTAGTGCCTGCACCGAGAGATGCTAACCATAACAGATACAAATAATTTTTCTTTTCCTAGATATGTGACATTGGAGATGCATCTCGAGGTAGCCTTTCTTCTTATGCGTACACTCTTATGGTGCTTTATTTTCTCCAACAGAGAAACCCACCTGTCATACCTGTTCTTCAAGAGGTATAGTATATCAGGAAACAAATGAGTATCTGTACACAGTATTGACCAGAAGAATGTCAGTGCTGAATCTGAAGGCCTTGTCTAATTAGTTTAATATTATGCTTTCAGATCTACAAAGAAACAAAAAAGCCTGAAATTTTAGTTGATGGCTGGAACGTTTATTTTTTTGATAAGATAGAGGAGTTGGTGAGTAAATCAGGTTCATTTGAAATTCTTACCTGTAGCTTTGCAAATTAAAGAGTTTCTTTGAAAAAGTGCTCTCCTCAGATATGGTGATGGAATATAGAAATGGAAGTGCAGTAGCTATTGCTTTGAAAATCCTAATCCCATGCTGTATAGCTTTAAGGATATTATTGGTTGTAATTAATGGGGGGGAAAACCCAAAGAAAAATCTGAAAAACAAGATTTAAAAGTTTATTTTAAGATGTTAATGAAGATTAATTGCACTGTGTTCCATTACTGGGTGGGGAATAACTCCTGAAGAGGCAAGAGTGAATTAATAAATTCTCTTTTTATATTAGGCAAAACCTAATTTAGAAGGTTTATTAGTTCTCCACTATTTTAAAATAAGTAAAGGATTAATTCCAAATATGAAGTGTGCTGGTATAGTTCAACTGTGTTTCTGTATAAAAGATGACTTATGTTCTTTGAGTTTCCAAGTTATGAATATTATTCTGCTTAATTTAAGTAACTGGAAGTAAAAACAGCTCTGTCGTTTTCAGTCAGTTGTTTGGCCAGAGTATGGTAAAAACACTGAATCTGTTGGGCACCTGTGGCTGGGACTTCTCCGTTTCTACACAGAAGAATTTGATTTTAAAGAGCATGTCATCTGTATTAGGAGAAAAAATCTTCTTACTACTTTCAAGAAGCAGTGGACTTCCAAATACATTGTAATTGAAGGTAAAAGCATATGAAGTACATGAATATGTGGAATTTCTTAATGACCCCATGAAAAATTTGATCTTTCCAGAAGGCTTGTTTATTTTTCTGTTACTGGATTATGATTACTTATGTTTAGAAATCATTTCAAAATTCCCAGTGAGTTTCAGTAGTCCTAGAAATTCTTAGGGTGTTTTTTTCTCTACTGAAAAGAAACTGCAGAACAGACCTCATACATTATGTAATGACAGTAATTGACAGGAAAATACATTTTAAACATCCTTTGGAAAAGAATTTAGTTGTAGTGCAACTGATATTTTCTTACGAATACTAAGATTAGTGGAGTCTATATTTGTATGATCAGTTTAACCATGTCTGTGGTTACACTGTCAAGTAATACTGTGGTCTCCATCAAGAAAATGGAGCGATGCAATTTAGAAGGGTTTGCTAAACCACTTTCTGACCCATGTGACTTAAATGGAAGGAGCTTCTACTCTTACCTGCACGTTCTACTTACTTTTTTTGTAATACTTCAGTCAGTTCAGAGGTGGACAGCTGTTATCTTTTGTCTATGTGCTTCTTCTCAATAAATTTGCAAACAGTTCCATTTCAGTATATTAATTCTGCACTTAGATTAGGTACTGTGGGTTGTTCATGTGTATCTTTATACTGCTGATTTTGCTCTGGATATGACTAATGCCTGCAATGCTTTTTGTTCAGACCCCTTTGATTTGAACCACAATCTTGGAGCTGGATTGTCAAGAAAAAGTAAGAATCCTGTTAACAAATCTGGGTACAAAGTAAAGATCTTGTCTTAGATCTTATTTTACTGACTTGTTTGTTTTTTTGTTTTTTTTTTTTCTTCAGTGACAAATTTTATAATGAAAGCTTTTATCAATGGCAGAAGGGTATTTGGTACCCCTATAAAAGTATTTCCTAAAGAATATCCGTCGAAAATGGTAAGTTCCTTCTAAAAGCAGTATGTGTATACTCCAGGGTTTATAGCTTACCATTTGCAAGAGTATGATTACAATCTCCTTATGCTCCTCTGTCTTAAATTTCAACAGTACTCTAAAAGTCTTTAGGGCAGTTGTTACTGAGTGCTGTTTTTATGTTCTTTGCTGGCCATTAGCAGGCCAGTTGCCAGTTAATCTCATCATTTCAGGAGTTGAGCTACAAACAAGGTTTGTTTATTCTCTCTGACTCTTAGTTACTGTTTAGCACTTGCTTGTCTGTCTTGATTCCCAAGTGTATGGATTTGCATTTTATATTTGTGATTTCTTCTTCAGGAGTACTTTTTTGATCCAGAGGTGCTGACAGAAGGAGAATTGGCACCAAATGACAGATGCTGCAGAATTTGTGGTAAAATCGGCCATTTTATGAAAGATTGTCCCATGAGAAGAAAGTGAGTATCGTTTTGCCATCTGTGTGGAACATTTCCTTAGATTTGTTTCCATGAAAGATTAGGTTAGTGTTGCTACAGCAAATTATGGATTACGCTTAAGTTTCTCTCCAGGCTGGAGAGTCTTGGTCTTTTTTACTACCTGTTCCTTAAACATTTGCCTTCACATTAGCTGCCTTTCTCTGTACCTGCTTTAACTCTGTCTTTCTTTTTAAACTATTGCAACCAGACTAACATGCAGTATTTGGATGTAAGCACACCATGGATTTAAGCAGCAACAAAATGATGTCTTCTGTCATGTTCTTGGTGTGTTATCCATGAGGTAGCTACCCTCATTAATGAAGAGTCCCTCCCTATCTTTCCTCTAGGCCCTCTTTACATACTGGAAGGATGCTATAAGTCTGCTGTAAGGTCAGCCTTAAGCTGAACAACCCCAACTCTCTCAGCCTGCTCTCACAGGGGAAGTACTGCTGCCTCCAGTCATCTTTGTGGCCCTCTCTGCACGTCCATGTCCTTCGTATGCTGAATGTAGAGCTGGTTGCAGAATTCGGTGTGGAGTCTCACATAAGCAGAGTAGACCATGCTGGTTTTCATGCAGCCCAGGACTGACTTTCTGGGCTGCAAGCACACATTGCTGGTTCATATAAAGTTTTTCATCCACCAGTGCAGCCAATTCCTGCCCTTCAGGACTGTTCTAAATTCATTCTTTGCCTGGCATGTATTTGTGTTTGAAATTGCCTGAACCTAAGTGCAGGACATTGCATTTGGCCCTGTTGAACTTAATGAGATTCACACAGTCCCACCACTCATGGCTGTCAAGTTCCCTCTGCGTGGCATCCCTTCCTTCTACAATGCCGACTGCGCCACTCAGCTTGATGTCCTCTGCAGATTTCTTCAGGGTGTATTCAATCCCACGGTCCATGTCCCCAACAGAAATGTTAAATAATTCTTGTCTCAGTACCAAACCCTCAGGGCCACCGCTCATCACTGGTCTCCACTTGGACATCAAGTGGTTGACCACAACTCTTGAGTACGACCATCTAGACAATTCACATCCATGTCTCTCCATTTCAGTGATGATATTGTGCAGAACAGTATCAAATGCTTTGTGCAAGTCCAGGGAGATGACATCAGATTAGTCACTCTTTCCTTAACTACTGATGCTGTCAGCCCACTGTAGAAGGCCATAAAATTTTTCAGGCAGTTTGCCGTTAGTGAGGCTGTGTTAGCTGTGACCAGTCACCTCTCTGTTTCCTGTGTGCCTTAGCATAGTTTCCAGGAGCATCTGCTCCATGGTCTTTTTGGGCAGAGGAGACTGGTTAGCCTATAGTTTACTAGGTCTGTCTTTCATCAGTTTTTTTTTTAAATGGGGAAGCTCACCTTTTACCTTACCTGCCATTTTTTTGCCCATTCATATGCTTTTGTGAGGTATTTTTAAGTTGCTTGCCATGAGCACTGCGTCTGACTGACTAAAGAAGCCTGGTATCATCCTCAGAGTTGGAGGTTTCACTGGTTTCTTCTCTATGTCATATATAAGGAAATTAGATAAAGCCAGTCCGGCACCAGTAGCTGTTTCCCTACTGCCATGCCTTTAAGTCACACAGAATGTTAGAGGCTTCTCCCAGTAGAAAATACTTTTAGAGATACTACAAATAAACACAGTTTGAAAAGGAAGGGAGAGTTCTGATTGAATTGTTCAAGAAGAAAAAAAATAGAAACATGGGCCTATTTTTTTATGCTTTGTTGCATTTTGCTCAATATTTCTTTTCTTCCACTGCCTTTGCAGCTGCAGCACACAGATCTTCTGTCATGTTTATATTTTGAGATACAATTGTTGGAATTCAAGGTGCATTATAATGTTAATTTTGAAGTTAAATTATTAAATATATGTACGTCTCTGTAGCTCTATTTGGTAAGAGGGTCAAAGGGACAGGTATATTAGTTCGTTTAATCCTCTGGAAAAAAGATACATGAATTACATATATTGTCTGTAGACAGCAGTTGGGTTTGGGACTCAGGGGTTTTTTACTCTCTGTGTGTATATAAGGTGTATGAACTCTGCAACATTTTTCTGCTCCTGCAGACTAAGACGACGTCATGATTATGAAGATACCAAAAACCATAGGTACACAGAAAGCAAGGAGAAAAGAAGCAAAGAGGACAGAGAAACTCAGAATAAAACAACAGAAAAGGAGAGCTCAATGAAGGAGGGAAAGTTACATCTCTGTACACCTCAGCAGCGGAAATTAGCAAGGGTAATAGTGGAAACTGGAAGAGAAAAGACTCCCAGGCAATCAGCAGAGAAGTGGAAGCGCCCAGAAGACAGAGAGTTAAGAGAAAAACGTTGTTTTATCTGTGGAAGAGAAGGTCATATTAAAAAGGAATGCCCACAGTATAAAGGAACTGCAGGTATGAAACTGGTCAAACTGAGTGTTTTATACAGTGTATGGCTTTTGTTATTTTTAACAGGATTGAAAAAAAGGTAAGGTTTTTCCTTTAAATAGTATCACTTTTTTGTTTTTTTGTTTAGTCAGTTTTCCCGTAAGATGTGTGATAAAAGGGGTATGATAAGGAGGGTAATTGTTAGTGGCTCCCTTCTGAGGGAAACAGAGGGCCCAATATGAGACCCATCGTGCAGGGAAATCTGCAGCCTTTCTGGAGCCCAGGTTAGAGATGTTACCAGGAAACTCCCTGATCTGTTACAGCCCTCTGATTATTTCCTGCTATTGGTTATGCAGATTGGTGATGATGAGGTTGCAGAGTGAAGTCCAAAAGCAATCAAAAGTGACTTTAGGACACCAGGACAGTTGATTGAATGATCAGGAGCTCAGGGATTGTTTTTCTCAATCCCATCAGTAGCAGGGAAGAATAGCGAAAGGAACAGAAAAACAACCTGCTGAACACATGCTTAGAGACTGGTATTATCAGTGGAATTTTGGTGTTTTTGATCATGGGGAGGTTTACACAGCACCAGGCCTGTTGGTGACAGTTGGATTTGAGCTGTTTCAAAGGGAGAAAAGGATTCTTGCTCCTGAGTTGGCCAGCCTCATCAAGAGAGCTTTAAACTAGGTTCAGAAGGGGAAGGGGATATGACCAGGCTCATTAGAGATGAGCCATGGGGTATCATGAGACATACAGGAAGACCTAGAAGCCATTGTGCAGCAGGATAGCTATGACTGTCACCATCACAGAAACTTGATGGGATGACTGTTATGACTGGATTGCTGCAATGGATGGATATAAGCTCTTCAGAAAGCATAGGCTAGGAAGTAGGAGCAGTGGAGTGGCTTTGTGTGTTAGGGAAGGGTTTGACTATGTAGAGCTCAACGATTGTGATGATAAGGTTGAGTGTTTAATGGTGAGGGGGAAGACCTGCAAGACAGGTATCATGGTGGGAGTCTGCTACAGACCTCCTAAACAAGATGAAGAGATAGATGAAGCATTCTAGAAGCAACTGACAGAAGTCTTACAATCACTACCCCTTGTTCTCACGGGGGCTTCAGCTTATTGGACATCTACTTGAAATAAAACATAGCAGTGATGGAAACAGTCTGGGAGGTTTCTAGAGTGTGTGAAAGGTAACTTCCTGACACAACTGGTAAGTGTTTCTAACAGGGAGGTGCCTCGCTTGACTTGCTGTTTACAAACAGAGAAGGGCTGGTGAGAGATGTGGTGGTCAGAGGCTGTCTTAGGCTTAGTGACCATGAAATGATACAGTTCTTGATTCTTGGTAAAGTAAGGAGGGGGGTCAGCAAAGCCACTGCCATGGACTTCAGCAAGGAAGATTTTGGCCTGTTCCAGACACTGGATGAGATGGGCACATGACTGCCCTTGGCAATCAGTCCTGAATGGCAGAAGGGTCTAGGAATCATAGAATAGAATCACAGAATCCCTAGGTTGGAAAAGACTTTTTAGTCCAGCTTTGTGTCCACTACTAAATCGTATTCCTAAACACTTCATCTGCACTTATTAAAGCACCTCCAGGGATGGTGACTCAGTCATCTCCCTGAGCAGCCTGTGCCAGTGCTTGACAACCCATTCAGTGAAAATTTTTTTCCTAATGTTCAATCTGAACCTCACCTGGCACAGCTTGGGGCCCTTCTCACTCATCACTTGTTACTTGGAAGAAGATACAAAACACTTGCCTCACTTCAGTCTCCTTTCGGGTAGATGTAGAAGGCATTAAGGTGTCCCCTCAGCCTCCTTTTCTCCAACCTAAACAACCCCAGTTCCCTCAGCTGCAACTTGCAGCACCTATGCTCCAGACCATTCACTAGCTTTGTTGCCCTCTGGACATGATCCAGCAGCTCAGTGTCCTTGTAGTGAGGGGCCTAAGACTGAACACAGCATCCAAGCCGCAGCCTCACCAGCGCCAAGTACGAAGGCACGATCACTTCCCTTCTCTGCTGGTCACACTGTTTCTAATACAAGCCAGGATGGTGTTGGCCTTGGCCACCTGCAAGCATTGCTGGCTCATGTTCAGCCAACTGACAGCTAACACCCCAGGTCCTTTTCCACCAAGCAGCTTTCCAGACACTTCCTCAAGCCTCTAGTGTCACATGGAGCTGTTGAGACCAAAGTGTAGGACCCAGCACCTGCCTGCGTTAAATCTCTTACAATTTGTCCTAGCCCATTGGTCTGGCCTGTCCAGATCCTTCTGTAGAGCCTCCCTTCCCACAAGCAGATCAACAGTCTTGCCTGGTTTGATGTTGTCCACATTGTAAAACTGAGGACTATAACAATTCCTATGTACTTCTATGTACTATGAAGGCAGATTGCAAATATTTTGGTATTTTTCTATCTTACGAAACTTGAAATGGAAACTAGCCACAAATCGGCAAATCTTTATTATATTATAATCTTTTCAGGTGATTCAAAACCAGAAGTGTTGTGTGGATCCCCTTCTTTACTCAGTGCTGCCAAATATGCTGGTAGATTAAATCAGGTAAATACCAAGTGTCCCTTTTCTTAGATGTTTTTCTCTGTAAGTGATCTAGAGTTTATATCAAGTAACTAGAAATAGCTTTATGTAAATTTTCAAGAAGAACCTTCTATTTTCTTTATTGTGGAAGGCCATAATTCAATTTTGTTCGTTCATCAATGTGTATGTATACTTTATAGGGAGTGCTTATACATGAAGAACAAAAGAAACAAAAAGGAAAAGTATTTTTGAGTCCTCAGTCAGGTTTGTATATCTTCATTTCAATTCAGAAATTCTGTGTAAAAGCATGTATTTTTAACTTGCTTTCTCTATCAGTCTTTATGGGAACTCTGCCTAAATTGCTGAATACATCAGCAGTCTGGACAGATTGCTAAATAATTCTGAAGTGAAGGTGCTTGTTGGGGTTTTTTTTACAGGAAAAGTGCATTTTTTCAGTTTTGTTTTCAAAGCAGAACTTAAGTATGTCAGTTCTGTGGATTTTTTTCTTTAACTCTGGTAGATTTATTTTGCAGAAGGAAATAATGGGCTTTTATCACTCTCACGTTTCAGCATACACGGGCTTTTGTGTTTCTTCAGGAATGACATATGAAGCACTCTCTTGAGAGGCTTCCTCAAAGTAATTGTCTATACTTCCATGTGATCCACTGTACTAGGAGATACTATCAAAAAACATCCTTGATCTGAGCTGCCAAAATGCAGGGAAGTTAGAATTGTACTTAAAAGTAATAGTCAGGTGGTAATATAAAAGCTTTTATGTATCCTCTCTGGATCAGAGATGTTGTGTGTTAGATGCATGGTTTCAAATACAACATCGTTAAAATAATTTCGCACATTTGCTAACAGGTAAAGATTTTTAAAAGCAACTGCTTTTTTAAAAATTATTAGAGTTTCTGTTGCAACTCTGCAAACCTTTTAGTAGCAGCTTGGGTTTCTTCAGTAAAATACATAAATCTCTTCTGGGGCATACAAAGAGGGACCTAAGTAGTCTTTACAAACTTTGGAAAACTAAACTGCAAGCAAGTATCTCAAATTAAATTCTCAAGTTTTGTTGGCAAGACACTGTGTTTTCTTTTTGGTTCATCACTACAAGGCTTTTTCAAATCTAATTTTGGGGTTTTGAACACAAACTGTTTAATCATTAGTTGTTTAGTTGAAAAATATGCTAGCTTCCCATTTTGTATGTTGATATTTCATACTGTCCTCCAGCGGATAATGATCTAAGGTTGATCTTTGCATGATTTTATTATTGTTTGACCTAGAAGTAATTATCACCTGTCTGATTGTTTCAGTTGGTTTATGTTTTGTCTTTTTTCTTTCCTGTTTTAAACCTTTAAAGTGTGATGCTTTCTTCCTCCCTATCTTAGGCAGCCTTTCCAATAAATACATGACTCAGGGAAAAGCCTCACAGAAGAAGACCCAACAGGAATGATGAGGGATGTTAAGTACTGTTAAATTGCAATACAGGCCTTTCATTCATTAAAAAAATTATATTGGGTTAAAGCATCTGGATTCATAGGACAGCAGCACAGACAACCTTCAACTTAAGTATAATGGAATATGGATGTTTTATTTTAGATTGCTAGTACAAGCAACTGTGGATTTTAATATGGACCCCTCCTCTTAAATAGAATGTTAGAGCATTTTAATAGGAAGCCATGATGTTTACTATCTGTTTTCTAGGTAAATCATATAGAAAAGGGCAGGTACTAAAAATGGACTGTTTTCAAGGTTTTGTCATTCCACCTGGCCATTTTTAAATGCACTAAAATTGTGTGCAAACCAAATACATTTTCTTCAGAAATTGATTTTTTGAAGGCGCAAATAATATTTATTGATGTTGATTGTTTATTGAATCCTTGTATAAAAGTGTTTTAAATGTTTGGAGACTGCTACATTATGTTTTTTCCCTTTAGAGAACTGAAAACATAGACATTAGTAAAGATACATAAAACAATCTCTGGACAAGCAGTGCCATTGAGATTTCTTGGGTTTCATTTCTTTTCTGTGATTTTGTGGGAATTCATTTGCTGCTGTGCTTACATACAAGAAGAAAGACTAAGAAACAGGTCACTCCTGTTTGATGCTGCTAAGAACCTTATTCAAGGCCTTGGGGATACAGACAAAAATGCTTTAAGGGATAGAGGTATTATATTTGGCAGCTGAGGAAAACACACATCCATTTTCATAAAATGTGAAGGGGATCCTTGTACCAGCCAAGAATTTAACTTGCAGTATGGATTTGAGCTTTACTTGAAGTCCTTCCAGAGCTGGTAATGTGTTGTCTTATCTTGTTCAGAAAATAATTAGTTACATGGTAAAATTGAAACCACTGTTATTTATGACTTTGAAATAAATTTTAAAAAAAAATAAAAATCAAACTTCAGTTTCTGTATTTCTTCTTAGATTGTAGTTTTTTATATTCCTGACTTAAATGTAGAATTAATGATAACATGTTAGAATTATCTGTTTGTAGAAATGTCATGTTTAATTTTTTTTCCTTATCCATCTCATTTTTATTAAAGTGGAAAAACTAGAATTGCCAAGGTAGTCTTTGGGAGCTGGGATCCTAACTTCTAGCCAGCTATCTGTAAACTTCTACATCTGCAGCTTTGACAAGAAAATAGTTTTGTATTCTTTACTCAACATTTTACTCAAGCAAAGTATTAGAAGGCAACAAACAAAATTGTCTTCTACAGTATATTTGATCATATGAAATTTCTTGTCTTATGGGAGTATGTTCTCAAGGAAAGAACTTTCCATGTACAAATGAAAACTCTGAATGGACAGACTGCACTAATAAAAAGTGTCTAGAAAAAGAATGGTAACAAAACTAATAGTAATAAACTAAAATAATAGTTTACAAATCAATTCATACTAAAAAATGCAATACTACAAACGAATAAACTAATAGGTTAAAGGACTGTGCTCTCCATACTCAGTCCCTCTAATGACATGGACACCGAGTTAGTAGCACTGTTTGTGTTGCTTTTTTAGCTTAAAAAAAAAAAGTGCTATTGTCATATTTCACAGGAATTTCACATACATGCCATGTCTGTTTCCAAAGTTGGAAATGCCTTGTGCTATATGTAGTTAGTTCTGTCAGTGCTGGGAAAGTGGAAAGGCCAAAATTGTATTTCAGGTGTGTAAAGCATTTAACTGTCTTAATCAGGCAACTTATTCCCAATTAGCTATATAACTATTAGATTAACACACAGCCATCTCCACTAATTTAATTGTGCTAGTGAGATTTGTTTCATAGCTGTATTTAAAACTGTTTCTTAATCCATTAAAAATTTATTTAAATGCTTTTAATACACAATGGTTCTGTTTATAAGCCTCATTATATTTTTATAAGAATGGCATAGGCTGCATGAAAAATGGCCTTCTTGGCAACTTGGGGGGGGCCTGAAATACCTACTTATAATGGCATCTTACCAGCAAAAAAAATATTTCTTTGCTATACTGATAAAGTTATCAATAACATTTTTTGTCATTAACTTGAACTATTTAGATTTTAGTACTGACTTCTTGCTTTTATCTTTTCTCAGTAATGTACTGAAGATGAAAAGCACCTTAGAAAAGCAGCCTTTTTCTATCCTATACTCAGTCTTTCATGTTGCAATTCATTCAGCTGACAGGTGACCAGAGAGTGATGATGGGAAGGGTCCTAAGGAAGTACCAGAAGATAAGACCCTTCATCCCAGCACAAGAGACTGTGATGAAGGTATTCGTTGCATTCGTACATGAGTTTCCTTCTCCACTCCAAGTAGACACACTACTGGCTTCACCCTCAGGCTGTTGGTGCATTTAAGCCTCTCCACCCCTAAGTGGTTGTTTGAGTTGAAGATGCATGTCCAAGTTGCACAAATGCTGTGTGAAGACACATTTTGTTTAGCTGTCTCTTTTAGTACGCTTAGAATTGTAGAATAGTTTTGAGTTGGATGGGACCTTAAAGATAATCCAGTTCCAAACCCCCTGCCATGGGCAGGGACACCTCCCACTGGATCAGGCTGCCCAGGGCCCCATCCAACCTGGCCTTGAACACCTCCAGGGATGGGGCAGCCACAGCTTCCCTGGGCAACCTGTGCCAGAGCCTCACCGCCCTCATGGTGAAGAAATTATTCCTTACATCTAGTTTAAATCTGCCCCCTCCAGTTTTTACCCATTCCCCCTATCACTACAGGCCTTTGTAAACAGTCCCTCCCCAGCTTTCCTGTAGCCCCTTCAGTCACTATAAGATCTCCTTGGACCCCTCTGTTCTCCAGGCTGAACAACCCCAACTGTCTTACCCTGTCCTCCTCTGGGAGGTGCTCCAACCCTCTGATCATTTTCATAGTCCTCTGTGATGGTTTCAGCAAAATCCTCCCAAAACACTCACAGCATCTGCAGCCGCCACTTCCTTCCACCCCCCACTCCCCTGTACAACCCCAAGGGAGAAAAGGTAGGAAAGAAAGGCTGAAAATACTGAAAACAAGCAGACTGAAACTAAGTGATTATATATAATGTATTAACACTAATATGCAACTAAAATACTACATATACAATAATCAGAGAATAAGAGACCCCCCAGAACATCCCCTGCCCCGTAGGGAAGCAATCAGAGATCCCCGAGGACTCCCCCCCTGCCCCTGAAGGGAAGCAAGAATCCAAGAAAAGCAACAAGAAAGCTAACAAGAAGAAATCAATCACTTTCCTTAAAGATAGCAGACCTCTGGCGAAGACCAACAGCAGAGCAGCCACGCTCCAGCCAGGGGGTAAGTAAGAGAGAGAGAACGAGAGGAAGTGTCCCACCCCTGATTACACCCTGATTTACGTAGAAAAAGTCACATGGAATACTGGGAGATATAGTTCTTCCTCAGCCACAACCTGGCTATTCTGAAGGGGCCAAAATCAAACCATTACACCCTCCTCTGGACTGTTCCAACAGCTCTGTGTCCCTCTGATTTTGAGGATTCCAGAACTGCACACACTATCCCAGGTGGCATCTCAAGAGTGGAATAGAGGGGTGGAATTGGCTCCATCAACCTGCTGGCCACGCTTCTTTTAATGCAGCCCAGGACATGGTTGGCTGCCTGGGCTGTGAGTGCACATTGCCAGCTCAAGTTGAGCTTCTCATCCACCAGCACCCCTGAGTCCCCTGCAGGGTAGCTGTCAATCACATTGTCCCCTATCCTGTACTGAAATCAAGGATTGTCCCAACCCAAGTGTAGGAACTTGCACTTGGCCTAGTTGAACCTCATGAGGTTCACACAGGCCCACGCCTCTCTGGGTCCCTCTGGATTACATCTTGTCCTGGTGTGGCACCTGCACCGCTTAGCTTGGTGTCATCTGCAAACTTCAGTTGACATTCCATCCCACCATTTACGAATCACCATTTCAATGTACTCAAATCCTGCTGTCAATATCAATGATGAAGGTGTCAAACAGCACTGGTCCCCCTACTGACCCCTGAGGGACATCACTTGTCACGGATCTCCATCTGGACTTGACGCCATTGACCAGTACTCTTTTGAATACGACCATCCAAGCCATTTCTTATCTACCAAACAGTCTACCCATCAAATCCATCTCTCCAATTTAGACTTGCTGTCTTTATAGGTGACAGAACTACTGAGCCTCATGAAAGACATGCATTAGGTTAGTATACATAGTCATGATTTTTCCAAGAAGTGGATTGGGTTAGTAAGATTAGTTCCAAGAATTCATTAACACATATATCCTCCTCCTTATGCATGCATTCCTCCTAGTGGTAGTGGTCAATTAAGGTCTTTGGGGATGAAGGCAGGGTCCCTTTGTCATGTGGAACTTTTCAACTTTCCTTCTTGCGCGTGCCGTTAGACTTTTGGGCATCCATTCAAGGTTGCATCTAGTTTTAGCTGGTTCTTCTCCCTCTTACTGCACTGGTCCTGGTTATCTGGCTTAATTAGATACGGTCACATTCTTTTCCATTCTTTCTAATGGCAGCTTTGTTAAAATCTCTTATGTAAGGGTAAGTATCCAGACACAGGCTAGCTAGGAACTGTTGTTCAAGCTAATTCTATATTTTAGTTCTAAAGCTGTGTTAAGTTCTGGGCCTCTCACCACAAGAATGTTGAGGCTCTGGAGCGAGTTCAGGGAAGAGCAACAAAGCTGGTGAAGGGTCTGGAGAACAGGCCTTATGAGGAACGGCTGAGAGAGCTGGTGTTATTTATCGTGGAGAAGAGGAGGCTGAGGGGAGACCTCATTACTCTCTCCAACTCGCTGGAAGGAGGTTGTGGAGAGGAGGGAGCTGGCCTCTTATCCCAGGTGACAGAGGACAGGACGAGAGGGAATGGCCTCAAGCTGGGGCAGGTTCAGGCTGGACATTAGGAAAACAATTTTCACAGAAAATGCTGCACTGGCAGAGGCTGCCGAAGGAGGTGGTTGATTCACCTTCCCTGGAGGTGTTTAAAAGGGGTGGATGAGGTGCTGAGGGACATGGTTTAGTGATTGGTAGGAATGGGTGGACTCGATTATCGTGGGGTCTTTTCCAACCTCGTGATTCTATGATTCTACGAAAACCACAGAAATTCTACGAAAACCACATAATATTCAAAGTTATAATATGTTAATAGCTCGTAACAAGCGGCCTCTTCTTCCAAGAGGGTTGAGCCCCGATCCAGGTACCCGGGGGGTGGGGAGAGAGTCCGTTTGGGCTCCGCCTCCGCCGCCGGCCAATGGCCGCGTGCACCGCCCCTCGCGTCACGGCGATGGCGGAGGGGGCGGCTATGGCCTCGTCGGTGGTGCGGGCCACGGTCCGCGCCGTCAGCAAGCGCAAGATCCAGGCCACGCGCGCCGCCCTCACCTTGGTCAGTGCCGGGGAGAGAAGGGGGGAGAGGGGTGGCCGAGGTCCCGTCCCCTCGAGAGGTGCCGGGGTTCCCCGCTGGCGGCGGGGCCGGCGTTCGCGGCCCGTGCCCTGCAGGAGCGAAGTGCGCGTTGTGCGGGCGGTGCCGGAGCCAGCTTGGCCCTGGCGGTCTGCGGCGAGGAAAGGTCGTTAGGGGTAATTAAGTGTGCCCAGGTGGCCAAGAAGGCCAACGGCGTCTTGGCTTGTATCAGAAACGGCGTGACCAGCAGGTCCAGGGAGGTTGTTCTCCCTCTGTACTCAGCACTGGTGAGACCGCTCCTGGAATACTGTTTTTAGTTCTGGGCCCCTCGCCACAAGAAGGATGTTGAGGCTCTGGAGCGAGTCCAGAGAAGAGCAACGAAGCTGGTGGAGAGGCTGGAGAACAAGGAGCAGCTGAGGGAACTAGGATTGTTTAGCCTAGAGATGAGGAGGCTGAGGGGAGCCCTTATTGTGCTCTCTACCTAAAAAGAGGTTGCAGAAACGCAGGTGTTGGTCTCCCAAGGAACAAGTGATAGGACAAGGGGAAATGGCCTCAAGTGGTGTCAGGGGTAGTTTAGAGTAGACATTCGTCACAGAAAGTGTTTATCAGGCACTGGCACAGGCTGGCCAGGGAGGTGGCTGAGTTACTGACCCTGGAGTGGTTTAAAAAGTGGGTAGACGAGGTGCCTGGGGACATGATTTAGTAGTAGGCAGGCACAGTTGGAGTTGATAATTTCAAAGGTCTTTTCCAATCTTATGATTCTAGTGAGGAAAGGTTTTCTACTTGTAGGCTGCTTTTTGTGTTAAAAGTCTGCTCATGTTAAGAATTTGTGTGACAGGTGCTTTTCCTTTTCTCAGTGTCTTAGAAACTTCTAAGTACGTGATGCAAATTTTTGTTTGTGTTGCATTCTTGCATTTCTGCAAAAACTAGATCTGCATGAGCAGTGGATTTTATCCGCTGTAAAGCCACAGAGCCTCTCCAGGTTAGTGGGAAGACACATATAGGCCATAAACAGTTCTGTGCCAAATTGACTGTAATGTGTATGTGACAAAAGTTTTACAAGTTCTGTTATGGTGGTGATTTTGCTAGGGTAAAAGGGAAACCAAACCCCCCAACAGAGAGGACTTCAGAGTTTTTGAGCTGCCTGCTGGCTGTGTGGGCGAGGAGGGTAGCAAAGAGATATGTTCTGTGTGAATTAGATTCAGTAATCATCTGTTTTACAGCAGTGTGCAAACCTTCAGATATGACATGTCAATACTGACAAGTGGCGGGTGCCTAAGGTGGACTTTGCAGATAGGAGACAAATATATGCTAAGAAAACTTGAGTGCACAGTGTTAGAATGAAATTGTTAAAGTACAACTGAGTACGTTGCACCGTTTGTTATGTGTGAGCACTCACCGCAAGTAGACTGAAGAAAACCCCATTTCAATTTGATATACATGTTTTTATTTTTCAGACTCCATCAGCTGTTCAGAAGATAAAACAGCTTCTTAAAGATAAACCTGAGCATGTAAGTATAAAGAGTGCCATACTGTAGGTTGTGCTGAAGTATTAGCACAGCTCATAGTTGCAGAGCATTTCTGCCTAACTTGCAAGTTTGAAGTAAACACTGAGATGTTCAGAGATGCTGGTATCTTTTTTTTCTAGAGGGCAATGCGTAAGCCTGTTTATATGTCAAGCTTCATTTCTTTATAAAATGAAATGCAGGAAATAACTGCCTAATGGCATTCCACTGAGAGAATTATTTTTTTTTTTGAGATTAATAAAGTTGAAAATTTTAAGATTAAAAATATTTTTGACCTATATTTTACTAAGACCTTTTGGTATGGTATAGTGGCAAGTTCTGGTACAGAAAGAGATCTTCAGCTTTTGATATTAACACAATTTTAATTCAGTTCTTGTAGATGTTCTCTTTGTGATATAATGGTGAAACTTAGATCCATACCCATTGGAAAGCATTTAATCCTTAGGAAATTCACCAGACTTTGTATTTTTTAAGTAACTGGCATTTTTTTAAATTGCTAAATGAAATTGTCATAGTTTCTTCCTTGGGAAAAACACACAGTCTTGCTTCCCAGCCTTTGTTAAAAAAAAGCATTAGATTTGGCTCTTTACCGTATGTATTATTTCAAGAATAATATTTCCTCTTTAACTTTATGTAAGACCCATTGTTCCTTTTGCTTCCTGTACATCTGCAACTAACTAGACTCTTTGTTCTAATGTTTTAAACCATCCTAAGGAAACCCTAAGCCGACAGCTTATCTGGTCGGCCATCCCCTTGCTATGAATGGAGTTTGTGTTCTCCAGCCCATTATTTGTAGCAATTCCTGTAGAAAAAGGTATTTAGTCTGGAAAGATCAAATGCTGTTTGTCTGAGATCCTGCTTCTTGACAAATGTTATGTTTTGATATGTTTTTATTGTAACATTGATTACAGAGATAGTATAATTTTCCTCTACAATTATGAAGCATTGATGTGTGGAAAGTAGTATAGAGAGTTTTAAAAGATGGTTGTACACAGGTAGTTTTCTGTTTCTTTAAAACCTTTTCTCAGTTCTTTACTTTGACAGATGCTCTTTTTGTCACATTTGCTAGATACTGTGAATGTTGCAAACATTGACTAGGTTAGCTTTTAGGGTCAGTGAAAACAGTAAGCAAATAAACAGGGGTATTGCTCTTTAAATGAGACTGGCAGTACTGGAAAGGAAGAAATCAAAGTACTTTTTTCAAAACACTGATTTGAAGTAAGTTCTCTGATTTCATTTACAAAAGTTTGCTGAAACTCTAGTAACTGCCCTTGTCTTGGCCTCATTAGGCTACTGTCAATTTTAAGAGTGAGAGCCTGGATTAGTATCTGAGTGAGTTTTAATTTGAAGTCACAAAAATATCTGCTTTACTATACTTATGAGACCAGGCACCTACAGAAGTGCCAGCAATTTATTACTTCAAAGCTTTAACAAACTTTAGGTCTTGATCCACAGTAGCAAACATATGATGTTTGCTTTTACCTTGACATTCNATTCACTTCTGCTTTGAGGCAGTGGAGATTAATAATAGCCAGTGTTCTGTTGTTCTGCATATTTTTTTATCGTTCTGTTCCAGAGTAGGTTTTATAAAAGTCATGAATGTGTTGGTGTGGGTTTTTTTTCAGGTAGGTGTGAAAGTAGGTGTTCGTACAAGAGGATGCAATGGACTTTCTTACACATTAGAATATACAAAATCAAAAGGAGACTCTGATGAAGAAGTAGTTCAAGATGGTGAGTTTCTGATGCAGCAGGGCAAACTTCTTTGGTGGGGGGAAAAATAACCTGTTACAGGTTTGCCAAGGTACAAGTTAGAACATGCTTGAAGTAACAAGTTGTAGCAAGAGGTCCTACTGTTCTGTTATAGGAACTGTTGTCACTTAGTTTCTGGTTTTAAGTAGCCGGTTACTTAAAATCTGCAGCTTTGCAATCTCTGGGTCTGAGACTACTGGTGTCTTTGGAGGTGCCTCATAGCAGTTACTTACAGAATAATACAGAGCAATGTGTATAGAAAAGAATACTTTTATCAACATACCTAAACCAAGACTTCACAGAGTAAAAATTTTATGTGCAAGGGGTTTTCTCCATTATCATCTCTAACTATTCGTATTCTTCTTTGATTCATAGTTTGGTTTTAACCTTTATATAGCTCGGTAGCAACAGGTTCTAAGGCTGCTTTAGAAGTTGTTTTTAAGTTGGTGTTTAAGGTTTCAGCCTGATAATTTCAGTGTGTATCCCATGATGGGTCTGTTGTTAAAAGTTCCTGTTGTGGTTTAAACCCAGCCCACAAGTAATCTCCTCACAGCCACCCGCTCACTCCCCTCTGGTGGGACAGTGGAGACAACGGGAAGACTATAGAAGTGGTAGAACTCAAAGATTGAGATAAAGATGGCTTAATGAGTAAAGGAAAAGCTGGGCCTGCAAGCAAAGGAAAACAAGGAATTCATTCACTGCTTCCTATTGGCTAGCAAGTTTTCGGCCTTCACCAGGAAAGCCAGGCTGCATCACATGTAACAGTTATTTGGGAAGACAGACGCCATCACTCCAAATACCCCTTCTTCTTCCGCAAGCTTTATATCCTGAGAATAATGTCATATGATGTGTTATGTCTCTGTGATTCTGTGATTCTGTGAAATTTGCCTTATTATAGAATTCATTATTGCTAATAGTTAATGTAGACTTAATAGTTTCAGCAGAGAAAAATATAATCATTTGGGGAGAGAAACGCTTGGGTTTTTTCATGATTTCTGGGGCATCTTCTTGGATTTGTAGGCTAAGAACAATCAAAAATGGGTTATTGACTGGTAGTTAAATATTGAAGCTGAGATTCATTCCCAAGGTCTACAGCTTATTTCCCTGCGTATCGTGGCTTTAATCGCTACCCTACCCTTCCTTCAAAAAATACGTACATTCATGTGCACACACAAATAGCAGTCCTAAACTGTTGCTAAAGTTTTGTAGGTAGAGTGAAAACGGTGATGTAAGTGCCCTATGTTAGACCAGGGAAACCAAGTTATACTGGTAGTTTTCATATTTAGCTTCCATTTTTCGTCACTGATGGAGAGAATTTTCAAGTGAATGATGATTTTGCTGTAACTGTTTCTTTTTTTCATTGTTGTCTTTAAGGGGTTAGAGTGTTTATTGAGAAGAAGGCACAGCTGACACTTCTAGGAACTGAAATGGACTATGTAGAAGACAAACTGTCTAGTGAATTTGTCTTCAATAATCCAAACATCAAAGGAACATGTGGCTGTGGAGAAAGCTTTAACATCTGATATTACAGGACTACTTTGACTTTGAACAGCCCAAAACACTTACTGTTATGGCTTTTGGAAGTAAATGCATTCTCTTCTGGTTTGTAGGCTGCATAAAGTGTGGATACCATTAGGAAAAATAAGGAGAAATTATTTTCAAAATGTAAATTGTGTGTTAGATTCCACCACTGACATAGATACGCTGTAATTTGTGATGAGTTGGGATCCAAAAGGTAAGAACAGCAAGTATTGTAGTAACAGCTCTGAACTTTCACAAGCCAAGGTAATAAAATCTCAACGTTCCTTTCCTTTGTTATTTCCTTTGTCCACTCTATTCACACTTGTCCATCCGAAAGCTATTTGAAAGAAAATATTGCCTATGTGTTTTGCTGTGATTTGTGGGGATTGGAATACAAACACCAACCATTTAAATGTGTGTGTTTGTGAAGATTTATATATACAGGTACATAGTCCTCAGCTTCAGAAGTCACTGTGATTATGTAGATGCTTGCTTTTGGTTTTGTAGTTTTCTGGTGTTTTCATCTTGATATGTGTAGGTTTTCTGATGGTTTGTTTTCGTATAAATCCAGGAAAGTCCAAAAAGAAGTTCATGTATTAATACAGTGGTAGGCCACCACACTGCTTGTAGAAGTACTTCAACATGGGTTAACCCAATTTTAATTCATTTCCTTTTCTTGTTGAAGGCACAGTCTCTGTTGTACTTAGAAAGTAACTTTGAAGAACACAAAATATGCAGGCACTGGAGTAATAAAGTGGGATACATGCAGGCCTTCTTACATTTCTGTTGTTTCTTGACTTAAATTGCAAAGTTGGTAAAATTGCCTCTAGATAGTGCTTTGCATGTTCACAGAACATGCTGTCTGTGCACCAAAAGCTATGAAAACTTTCTGAGAGAGGGAATCCCACCCTTCTCTGGTTTTTTTCAGTCATGTCTGCTGTTAGTTTTATTAAAACAGCTTGAACTCTGTTTTGTAGCTGTGTTGCTACTAGGGGTTTTCAGCAAAGCTTCTGGTAACTTCTGTTAACACCTATGTTGCGGTTAGCTTGGGAACAGGAGAATATGCATTTAAAATTCTAAAAATTCTAGTATTTCACCATTTTTAAAATCACTCTAAACAGTAATTAAAACACCATTTTTAGAAGAGGCTTGGGTTTTTTTAGAATTTAAACTTACTTTCTCCTAATCAGAATTTTGCTCTTATAAACCAATGCTTTTCAAGCTTATTAAGCCTTCAGTACTTCTGCTGATGCTTAGAGAGATGTGCAAATGTCTCTCCAGACCTTCCCAAAAGCTGCCATGAGAGAAGTGCTGTTCCATCATTTTATCTCTATGTTTCCCTGATTGTCCAATCACAGAATCATAGAACTGAGAGCATTAAGTATGGGTGTTGAAAATTCAGAGGTCACATTGATCTGGACAGTTGCAACATACTGAAGACATTGGGTTGCAGCTACATTTTTATTCTTCACTCTACATCATTTCCCAAATGTTAAAAACAAAATAAATCCAGATATATTTTCTGTAGTGGACAGGAATACAAAGTCAAATTTTCACACCTATAGCTTAATTCTAAAATCTTCAGTTTTGATTGTATACTATATCACCTTTTGATGTAATAACACTAGTTCCTTCAACAGTCAAGAGTTGTACGCAGTTACTTTTTATTGTAATTAAAGAATTGCTGATAATACACTGGCTGGGTGCATTTGTAGTGCCATAATTATTTAAATCTTGCCAAACAAGCAAAAAAATGCAATTAATGTGATGTATCTGTATTAATATGTCTAAAACTCAAAGCTAAGGGCATTTCTTCAGACAGTGTTTCTCTGCTTCTTGCAAGAGGCAAAGACTTTTGAATGTGGTTGCAGTCATGATTGTTAAAGTGCTAGTAGTTACTCATTTAACTTGTTTTGGTGTGTTTGGGGATAGGGGAATCGGTTTGGGGGTTTTTAGACCTGTGGCAAGCATAGGAATCCTTTACATGTGTTTTGTGACTATGCCTTGAATGAAAGTTTGCATTTTCATACTAAAATGAAATAATCCTCAAAATTTCAATTTATGAAGACACCTTAGGCACAATGTGTTAAACTTATGTTAAACTGATGTCTATAGTTGCATAGGAACATAGTTTTGTTGATTGATTCATTATAATTTTGTGCAATATTGTATGTAGAGTTCTCAATTATAGTAATAAATATTGCTTATTGGTAAATACGAAATTTTCCTATCCTGAATGAGTCTATTTACAATAACAAACAATCTTAGGGCAGGGGGAGAAGAGTTTTATATGCTGGGATTACAAAGTAGATACAATGTTACTGTTACCTAAGTTAATATTTCTAAGAAATAGTAAACATTTCCAAATATTAATGGCATTTCACTAGCATAGAAACATGGTGAAAAAATATATCAAGTCTGTACAGGAAGATATTTACACATACCAGAAGGGTGGGCTGCTGATGACTAGACTTGTATTAAACCTCACATCTTGCCATTCTCAGGGTAAAAATTCTAACAGGCAAGACATTTTTTTTGGAGACTTCTAAATGCTAAAAAAATCACTGTGGTATGGTTTAATGCAGGATAATTATTTTGATCAAAGTAACTTCACATAAAAGGTTTTTAATCAGCGAGGCAGTGTGAGGAGAAGAGTCAGTGGGCATTCCCAGCCGCTGAACTTCAGTGTGATGTGATGGGACCAGTACCCCGTGGTGTGCTGCTTGATGATGTAGTTTGGGTTGTCTTGTGGATACAGACTTTGCAACTCTAAAGCTAAGTTTCCTGTTCCTGTTATGTGAAGATTCAGAATTATAGAGGATGAAGTAATGAATTTTGGATAAAAGTTAGAGATTATTGATACAATTACATATTCATGATGCTGGAGAGAGAGGGGAATCCTTTGGACAGCCTGGAGCCTGGCAAGGCAGCAGTTACTTTTCTGTTGGAAATCTGAGAGCTTGTAAAAAAGCCCTTGCTTGAACCAGCAAGTCTGTGCTCCAGATCCACCCCTTTTCATAGCTTTTTGAAAGGTCAAGAAGAGCAGCTTGCTCAGGAAAACACTGAACAGTCCAATATGCAATTCATCCTGGTGATGGGACAAAATGAATTTGGACTCCAAAATAAAAAATGAGGTATGTTTGGTGGGACTGTGAAATTGAAACTCTTTTTTTTCTTTAGTTAAATCCTATCTACCATAGGTTGCTTCTGTTGTTTGGGGTTTTAGTTGAAGTTATGTGCCTCCCCAGTTATTTAAATCAGAGCCCTCACTAGCAGAAAAATTCTCCCAACTGTAGCACTATCGTACTTACACTGGGTGCCTAGCTGCTTTATAAGATAAAACTTTCATGATGCTAAAATTTTGCAGTCTCCTCTAATAAAGAATTCCACAGTTGTCTGATGCAGCAGAGTGTGCACTTCTGTGTTTGTCTCAAAAGAACCCTCAAAAGAGTGTTTGAAAAATTACTTCTTGTTAGTTTCAGCTTTTTCTCCAAACAGCAATCTGCCAGACAGTGAGCAGCTGGACCTGTTTTGTTCTTTACTTCTAACACACTTGAGATCATAGAATGGTTTGGGTTGGAAGGGATCTTAAAGATCATCTAATTCCACCCCCTGTGCCATAGACAGGGGCACCTCCCACTAGATCAGGCTGCCCAAGGCCTCATCCAACCTGGCCTCAAACACCTCCAGGGATGGGGCAGCCACAGCTTCCCTGGGCAACCTGTGCCAGTGCTTCACCACCCTCATGGTGGAGAAATTCTCCCTAATGTCTAGACTAAAAGATATACTGCTCCGAAATGGTGATCAAAAGTGCACAATGTTAGTGCAGTTCCATGTGGTTTGGATTTGAGCAGCATTTGAATAGCACATTTTGTATGCAACGTCTGGCATCTTTCTTAAAAGAGACACGAGAGGGAAGATGAACACTAGAGGGATTTGAGGAAGGTCCTTGCGGTCACCGTCCAGGGAGTGATGTGGGTGGCCATGTCTCAGCAGGGCAGTGGTGCTGCCCAGGGAAGGTCTTCACCCCTTGCTCCCCTGCACAGGCTTGGCTTGAAATGACAGCTCTTGGGCACAGATACCTGACAACACTGGATGGCAGCATGTCTCCAGGCAACACATCGCTTTAGGTGAATTGCCTCTCCCTGTATCTGTGTTCCACGTTTCCTAATACGTTTCCTGAGTACTAGAGCACTTTTGCTTGTACTGATGAAAGCTTCTGTTACATTAAACTTTTCCATGTATTCTGTTCTGCGCTTTTTACCTGTTCCCAATGGAAGACAGATGACTGCAGAAATGCAAAATGCCAAATCACTCCACACAGATCACTGACGCAATGCAAAGCAGAGTTGCGGAGCAGTGCAGAGCTTTCTGATGTGCTGTGGCTATTGAAGCAATGTATTTTTCATCTGTCCTCCCTAGTGTGCTAATGTGCCTCACTGACATGTCCAGCTCCAAATTATTGCAGGTTTGTATCTGATGGTTGCTTTGAAATCTAGGGTGACACAAGTTCTTTGCTGGGATGATACAGTCCAGCAGGACAAAGAATCTCATGGAACAGTAGCGTCTCTGCTTACAACAGATATACTGTCATTGCCACACCTTACTTAAACTGGCGTTTTTACCGATTGCATAATTATTTTATCACATAGGATTTTAATGAAAAATACCTTCGGTAGCTTACTGTATTGAAGTCCAGACAGCAAGAATGAGTTCCCTTCACTAGCTCATGAAATGAGACAGTCTTCAAAAATTTGAAATAACCTAAGTAGCAGAACACTGTTCAAACAGAGGATTTGCAACTAGTCACTCCTCTTTTCAACCAAATGTTTTAATCGTTAATTTTTTCACAGTGAGTCATCCACATTGACCTTTCATTCCTCATTGCAGTAGTCCTCCTGATTAGTGCAACTGCTTAAATTACATTGCTTTGCTCTTAATTATATTATTTCCTTCACATTGGAAGCTTTAATGCAAGCAAGTATTCAAATAAGGAGAAAAGGCAAGGTGGTAATGAGTGCAATGTTGTGGGATCTTACGAAGCACACAGGAACCAGCCCTGCCTGTCAATCTTCATTTTCACAAGAGATTTGCAGAGTGCAGTCCTTCAATTTGCAAGTGAGACCTAACTGAAGTGTTCAGTCAATGTTTATTTCTCAGGAAATCTAAAGAATTCCTCTCTCAAATAAGTGAATAAAAATCTGATACTTGGATATAAAAATTATAATGTAAAACTGCTGTTTGGAAACTTCCTTGAGAACAGAAATCACATTGATTGTTCTTGAGATACATCTTCTGAATTTCTGCCTTTACTGTTTGAACTATGAACCGACATTCAACCAAATATGAACTGGCTTAAGTGGTTTTATGAAGTTCCTTTGTACTTGTCTGCTCTATTTTAGTGTTTGATAGGAATGGTTGGACTTGACGATCTGGTGGGTCTCTTCCAGCCTGGTGATTCTATGATTCTATGATTTGAGGTTGCTGCTCCTGTGGCAGGTTTGTGAAACAAGTGCATAGGCTTCAGCTGCTGAGGGTGTGTTTCCATTAATATGTTGCGCTGTGCACTTGGTTACTCCAGCCTGTCTACTCTTGCTGAAATGTGGGAAAATAGTCATAGATAGTTATATAGTGAGTGTAGTTTACTTAAACTACCCTGTCAAGAAGAATTAGAAACCATTGGCCTACTTCTCAGGGGACCTAAAATACCTGCTGCAAGGTTATTGTAAGTTACCTCCCACAATATTTTTTTCATTAAGAACTTCTGGTTTCTACAAATAATTAAATACATTAAAATGCTCTTACAACTTTAAACCCAAAGGCTGTTAAACATGCAACATGGATCTTTGGCATTGCCATTTGGTGGACATGGCCCACTGCGGAACTGTGAAGCAGCATAAAAAGACTCTGAAAAATGGTTTTGAACTCCAGGTTTGGCTGCTTTGAAACGAAGCTGTTTATGTTAGATCTACATACTTGCTATCCTGCTACTCACTGGAATTTGTGCTTCCAGGCTGTACTTAAACTGGTTAAACCAGCCCTGTGTTATAATTAGACCCATATGTTGCAATATAAGCTTTTGCATGTGCGCAGTTTATTATTAATTGGAAAAAAATATTTCCTGGAAAACAGACTCTAGTAGAATCTGCCAACACTGAATTTTGCATTGAGGATGCTTTGGTACCCTGCAAAGGCCATGACATTTTGTCTGCTGTGCTTGACACCTCTGTCCCTGCCAGCTCAAGAAGCTTCCTTTGTAGTCAGCCACTGTTTAAAGCAAGTTCACCATAGACTGTGGTACTATGAACTTGAGGAAGTGGTCTTTCATGCAGGAGATCAGAGGAATGAAAAAGGCAGAAAATCAGGATTTATTTTTCACCTAAGGTAAAATATTTGTTAAAATGTTTAGCCACATATATACAAAATTTATGTTCAATACCTGAAATACTGCATCTGTCTTTGTGCCAACCTGAGTTGCCATTTTCACGGCCCAGAGACATCAAGAGCTACACAGTGACTGACACCATCCCTCCCCTCCGCTATACCTGCCAAACCAGAGCTAGGGACTGCAGCCCCAAAGCTGGGGGTTTCGCCTTCCTTTTGGCTGTGATGGAAGGACCAAGCCTCCTCCTTCACACCTTCTGGGGAGCCAAACAGAGAAAAGGCTTTGCGGGGCAGCCAAGGCTTTGCAGTTTTCTTGGGAAACCCACAAAGTGAGTTTAGAAGGCACTGTTGTGCCTTGGCAAAATGTAAGCATAGGACAGTAAAATACTGGTCTACCAGTATATGCAGGCAGGAAGCAAGCAAGGGATTTGTCTACAGCAGGAAAAAGGAAACCAGGAAAAAAAAAATCATTATGCTAAGTAAGGAAAAATTAGTGTTTTAGGATGATCTTGCTGCTGAAATCTCCTGGCCTGGCAATCGTCTTACAAGGAAAGTGAGAAATCTTGTGGACTTTGAGAAAGTTTTAAACTCTGAGAGGCAAAGTACTGTGATGCCTAGTATCATGGTTAATTCACCAAACACTGACTGACTCCCTTTTGGATATATGTGGTTTTTCTCGGTCATCTTTCCTGCTTTAAATCTTGTTTCTCTGTCATTTTCACATTCTTTAATTTCTTCCCTTCTTTCAGCACAGTGCATGAAGGCACAATGGGTGAAAATGGGAAAGAGAAACTGCCAGAACACACAGAGCAGAAGAAATAGTCATTCTCTTCGAGCTTGAAATTGATTACTGCAACAGTGTAAAAGCAGCTTCCAGGTTTTCTGTGTCATCTACTTCCTTTTGCCCACATTTTTTTTCATGGACTGATCAGCTAGTTATCAATTTTTTATTCATTCGAAGTTCTCTTTGGTGTGTGTAGTGGAACTGTCACTTGGAAGATCAGTAAGAGACAGGTATTTGATTTTTTTTTTGTCATTTAGTTTAAGTGTCCTTGAACAGTTTTTTACGTTAATGAAAACAGCTAACTTGCTTTATTTCATAAAATGTTTGTAATAAACCAAAAGCTACTGCAATCCCAACAACAGGTATTATGCTTGGACTTGTTTCTAGTCTAAGCAACGCTACTCCATCTGTATAGAAATCTCACTTTCTCATCTTCAGTAAAATAAAACACATGTGGCTTTGGATCCAGTACTTAATATTATAGGACGGCAAACAACTAGTACCTCCTTTTTGTGGTTTAGTGCACTGTCTTTGCAATTTTCTAGTAAGATTCACTGGCACTGTCTGTGGGATATAAGATAAGGAGAGGTATACACAACGTTAGAGCTTCCTTAGGCTCACTTTCTCCCTCCTAGTGATCTGTTTTATACATGTATCCTTACACAACCCTCCAAATAAAATAAACTTTTAAAACCATTTTGGACAATTTTATTAATCAAGGCTTGACGTGGAAAATTAGAGATTTTTTTTCATGGAACAGCTGACATCTAGGATCTGTTATAAACTTTATAAAAGATGTGCATAATGTTATAAATCAGTCCAAAGGGAATATATCCTGTCATTATTGTGGAGTGCTAGGAACATGGTTCATGATCTCTTATATGGTCATCTTGCTTTTATCACCATACCTGGCCCATGACCTATTTTTATACTATGTTTAGACTGTAAAATATTTGTGGCAAGGATGATTTGTTTGTATTGTATGAAGATCAATGGCTACAAAGCTGCGACTCTTATCAAAACTTCTAACCTTTTTTAAAAAATAACAATGACAATAGAAAACGTTGTAGTCATCCATAGAATTTGTATTTACAGTCCTGTGCTATTAATGTGAAAAATGTCCTATATTTATGTAGATAGTAGAACTGCTGTCATCCCTCACAAATATTAAAAATGAAAGACAAAAGTAGCCATCACTTCTGGAGCAAGCGTACATCTCTTCTGTACATACAGTCAGCAGTAAGATCTAACAATTGGGATTCTGCAGCATGCAACAAACACATCTTCCTTCCTAATGAGAGAAAATATCTGTTGCTGGAGGGCACAAATAAAGCTCGTGTTTGTGACCCATTGCAAAAACATACTCTCTTCTGTATTTTTGATCAAAAATTTCCTGCATGTGCCCATTTGTGTGATCCAAGTCAAATGTTTCAGTGGAGATATTGTGGAGAGATATAATGCAAGATACATTTCAGGAAAGGAAAAAGGCACCAGCCAGCATTGGAGACTTCCTTCATTTCTGTGTTACAGGATTCTGTCAGTGACAAGTCTGAACAGATAATTATTTATGGGTGTCTCAAAACAGCACAAATGGCTTTAGGCAGGAACAACAGAACAAAAATTACAAGAAGGAAAATAACTGAGATTTCAGAGACAGGTTCTGAGCATAAGAACTCAGATATTACAGTCAGAAATAATGGTTGAATTAATATCTAGGACAGGGAAAAAGATGTTTGGCAAAGCAAATGTAAGCAAGCAGTTTGCTATGTGTTTTTACACCAAACATTTACTTTTCTGCAAGAGCCAGCAAGAAATATCAAAAAACTACATGAAATCATTACAGGCATTTGGGAACTCTCTCAGATCCATAATGTGTTACGTCTGGCTCTTGTGCACAGACGAAGTTAATTCCTACAAGTCTGTTAGTTGCTCCTGAGGTAGAATTGAGTGAGAAACTTGGCTCGGATTTCCATGGGAGCTGGATTCATATAAATAATTTTCTCCTCATTTGAGCAAAGCACTGGATTCTCAAATGAATGGCACCTTGGGTTTTTTTAACTCTACATCTGCTCTGAAGCACATTAACAGGCTTTTTTAATGCATCTCCTAGAGCTAACGTTTTGCATGCACTGTGACCATTCTGTGTGGAGACGATACCACAGTGAAGTATCTTCGATGCCACTTGAACAGCAGAAGGGAAAATCTGTGCCAAAGCAACAACTCCTATACTTTCCCTCTCCTCCCCAACTTCATGACTTCAAGGTACTTTAGGCCTTCCTACCTAGTTTTCACATACTACTCCGTGTGTTTGTTTGAGGCTGCGTGCACAAGCTTAGCTAAGAGAAACACCAATTAATGGCTCTGAGTGGCCTTCCTGTATAACTGGGTTAAAATTAGAACAATTTTAATAGCTTCCAGATTGTCAAATACACTTTCAAATCTCCAAGAAACAGATTGGTGAATGGTTTGTTCTCCACTCTTACAATACTTCTGGGTAGGTGACTGCACCTGAAGACTGCCACAGCATCCACTTCTTTATGGCCCTCAAGAAACCAATGACTCTTTAAGCAGCTCATTTCACTTGTTTCTCATACTGCCTCTGCTAAGGTCTTCCCCAGAGGCCAACAATGACAAATTCTATCCTTAGATGACCAAGGAAGCTTTAACACAGGAACAGAATGAATCAAGCTGAAGTAAGATCTGGGTTTTTTTTGCCTCAAATAGTAGGTGCAACACAGGCAGCATCAATGCAAACCTGTCTTTTCTGATCTGCCAGAGTGTGTGGCTGTTAAGTGCTGACATCTAGTTGGTTTTTTTTTGGCATAGCGACTGAGACCGGTAATAGGAGCACCAAACCATGATGATGACATAAGAATTATTTTTCCTCTTGACTTCGTATTCAGTAAAAATATCTCTGCTCATCTCAGTGGAAGAAGGACAAGGCCTATTTAAATCAAAAAGAAACAAACAAAAAAGTAGGTATTTATCAGTGAGGATACCTCACTGCAAGAGCTGGATCCTGAACATCAATTTATATTACAGTACATAGAGGTCAGTGTTCTGCCTTATTACAGTGTACTCCCTCATTTTAGAGAAAATTGCATTCATGTTAACATAACACATACTTTTTTGCCAGTGTCAGAAATACCAGAAGTGATCTGAGGGGATTGCAATGGGAATTGTATAAAGGTACTGTGAGAAGGAAAGTGTTGTTCCAAAATTTATTTGAAATAAACAAGTAGGGGAGAGCACACCCCG